>JAUJYP020000364.1:0-140338 GCA_030674075.2 Linum usitatissimum | reverse complement strand
ATGTCAAAATGGCTCATTTCCATAGGTGTTCCCTTGGAAAGCGACAAATTTTAAGTTGAAAATTCAGGTGTTTTAAACGGAGGCTATTATTTGGCGTGCATATTTTGGAAATGTCGAAAAATTGAGATTCACTGTATTCCAGCCTTCAAATAAAAAACAAATCAGGATTAAAAAATATTTCTTAACACGCTAAAACAATATTGTGTAAAATTGATTTTTAAATACATTTGACCATTATTTTTATAAAGTTACCATGATGAAACTTGACAACCGAGCCATTTTTGAGATGCATGTCGAACATTATACGATTTCAAATTTTTTTAAAATTTCATTTCAAAATGGCTCATTTCCATAGGTGTTCCCATGGACACCGACAAATTTTGAGTTGAAAAGTGAAAGTTTTAAATGGGGCGATATTTGGCGTTTATGTTAGGAATAACGAAAAAATTGATGATTCAAAGTGTTAGCCCTTCAAATAATAACCAAATCAAATTAAAAAATATTTCTTAACACGATAAAGCAATATTATGTAAAATTGATTTTTCAATACATTTGACCATTATTTTTATAGGGATTACCGTTATGAAACTTGATTTTTAGCCATTTACAAAGTGCGTAACAAATATTATTCGATTTGAAAATTTTTCAAAAATTTCATGTCAAAATAGCTCATTTCCATAGGTGTTCCCCTTGGAAACGGCAAATTTTAGAGTTGAAAATTGGAAAATTTTAAACGGGCGCTAATTGACCCAGTGTATGTTGGGAATGACGAAATATTGAGGATTCACCATGTTAAGCACTTCAAATAATAACCAAATCAAGTTAAAAAATATTTCTTAACACGCTAAAGCAATATTG
The DNA here is from genome assembly GCA_030674075.2 of Linum usitatissimum. Taxonomy (NCBI): domain Eukaryota; kingdom Viridiplantae; phylum Streptophyta; class Magnoliopsida; order Malpighiales; family Linaceae; genus Linum; species Linum usitatissimum. The sequence continues at coordinate 139,480 of JAUJYP020000364.1, read as the reverse complement.
TGTAAAATTGATTTTTAAATACATTTGACCATTATTTAAAGGGGTTACCGTGATGAAACTTGGCTTTTTAGCCATTTTACAAGATACATGTCGAATATTATTCGATTTGAAATTTTTCAAAATTTCATGTCCAAATGATCATTTCCATAGATGTTCCCTTGGAAACGGCAAATTTTGAGTTGAAAATTGGAAAATTTTAAACGAAACATTATTTGACGTGTACCATATTTGGGAATAAACGAAATATTGAGGATTCACCATGTTAAGCACTTCAAATAATAACCAAATCAAGTTAAAAAATTTTCTTAACATCGCTAAAACAATATTGTGTAAAATTGATTTTTAAATACATTTGACCATTATTTAGAGAGGTTAAAGTGATGAAACTTGGCACTGGGATGCCATTTACAAGATGCATGTCGAATATTATTCGATTTGAAAATTATTCAAAATTTCATGTCAAAATGGCTCCATTTCATAGGTGTTCCCTTGGGCTTAGGCAAATTTTGAGTTGAAAAATTGGAAAATTTTTAATGAGAATTTTGTTATTTGACGTGTATGTTGGGAATGACGAAATATTGAGGATTCACCATGTTAAGCACTTCAAATAATAGCAAAATCAAGTTAAAAAATATTTCTTAACACATTAAAACAATATTGTGTGTAAAATTGATTTTAAATTACATTTGACCATTATTTAGAGGGATTCATAGTGATGAAACTTGGCTTTTTAGCCATTTACGAAATGCATGTCGAATATTATTCGATTTGAAATTTTTTTCAAAATTTCATGTCAAAATAAGCTCATTTCCATAGGTGTTCCCTTGAAACGACAAATTTTGAGTTGAAAATTGGAAAATTTTTAAACGAGCATTGTTATTTGACGTGTATGTTGGGAATGACGAAATATTGAGGATTCACCATGTTAAACAATACAAATAATAACCAAATCAAGTTAAAAAATATTTGAATTCACGCTAAAACAATATTGTGTAAAATTGATTTTTAAATACATTTGACCAAATACTTCCAAAGGGGTTACCGTGATGAAACTTGGCTTTTTAGCCATTTACAAGATGCATGTCGAATATTATTCGATTTTAAAATTTTCAAAATTTCATGTCAAAATGGCTCATTTCCATAGGTGTTCCTTGGAAACCTGACAAATTTTGAGTTGAAAATTGGAAAAATTTTAAACGGGCTGTTATTTGACGTGTATGTTGGGAATGACGAAATATTGAGGATTCACCATGTTAAGCACTTCAAATAATAACCAAATCAAGTTAAAAAATATTTCTTAACACGCTAAAACAATATTGTGTAAAATTGATTTTTAAATACATTTGACCATTATTTTATAGGGGTAACCGTGATGAAACTTGACCTTCTAGCCATTTCAAGATGCATGTCCAACATTACTACGATTTAAATTTTTTTAAAATTTCATTTCAAAATGGCTCATTTCCATGAGTGTTCCACTGAACCATGAAACCAAATTTTGAGTTGAAAATTGAAACTTTTTAAATGGGGTGATGTTTGGCGTGTATGTTAGGAATAACGAAAAATTGATGATTCACCATGTTAGCCCTTCAAATAATAACCAAATCAAATTAAAAAATATTTCTTAACACGATAAAACAATATTATGTAAAATTGATTTTTAAATACATTTGACCATTATTTTTATAGGGCAACCGTTATGAAACTTGATTTTTTAGCCATTTACAAGATGCATATCGAATATTATTCAGATTTGAAAATTTTTTAAAATTTCATGTCAAAATGGCTCATTTCCATAGGTGTTCCCTTGAAACCAAACTAAGTGCAAATTGAAAATTGGAAAAATTTTAAACGGAAATTTTAATTATTGGCAGTAATAATATGTTGGGAATGACAAAATATTGAGGATTCACCATATTATGTACTTCAAATAATAACCAAATCAAGTTAAAAAATATTTCTTAACACGCTAAAGCAATATTGTGTAATATTGATTTTTAAACAAATTTGACCATTATTTAAAGGGATTACAGTGATGAAACTTGGCTTTTTAGCCATTTTGAAGATGCATGTCAGATATCATTATTATTCGATTTGAAATTTTTTCAAAATTTCATGTCAAAATAAGCTCATTTCCATAGGTGTTCCCTTGGAAAGCGACAAATTTTGAGTTCTAAATTGAAAAATTTTAAACGGTACATTGTTGACGTGTATGTTAAGAATGACGAAAAATGTGAGGATTCACCATGTTAAGCACTTTAAAAAATAATGGCAAATCAGGAAGTTAAAAAATGTTTCTTAACACTTTCAAAAAACAATATTGTATGCAAATTTATTTTTAAATACATTTGACCATTATTTGCAGGGATTACAGTGGTATTGAAACTTGTGCTGAGCCATTTACAAGATGCATGTCGAATATTATTTCGATTTGAAAATTTTCAAAATTTCATGTCAAAATGGCTTCATTTCCATTGGTCTTCCCTTGGAAGCAGGCAAATTTTGAGTTGAATATTGAAGAATTTTAAGCCGAGAACATTATTTGACGTGTATGTTGGGAATGACGAAATATTGAGGATTCAACACTGTTAAACACTTCAAATAATAACTTAAATCAAGTTAAAAAATATTTCCTTAACACGCTAAAACAATATTGTGTAAAATTGATTTTTAAATACAAATTTTGACCATTGTTTAAAGGGGTTACGAAGTGATGAAACTTGGCTTTTAATAAGGATTTCTGAGATGTATGTCGAATATTATTCAATTTGAAAATTTTTCAAAATTTCATGTCAAAATGGCTCATTTCAATAGAATTTTGTTCCCTTGGAAGCAGAGCAAATTTTGAGTTAGAAAATTGGAAAATTTTAAGCAATGATATTGTGTGTATGTTGGGAATGACGAAATGTGAGGATTCATCATATTAAGTACTTCAAATAATAACAAAATCTGGATTAAAAAATATATCTTAACACGCTAAAAACAATATTTTATAAAATTGATTTTTAAATACATTGTTAGCATTATTTAAAGGGGTTAAAGTGATGAAACTTAGCTTTTTAGCCATTTACAAGATAAATGTCAGATATTATTCCGTTTGAAATTTTTCAAAATTTCATGTCAAAATAGCTCATTTCCTTGGGTGTTCCCTTGGAAACGACAAATTTTGAGTTGAAAATTGAAGAAATTTTAAACGAAGTGTTATTTGACGTGTATGTGTTGGGAATGACAGAAATATTGAGGATTCACCATGTTAAGCACTTCAAATAATAACCAAATCTAGTTAAAAAATATTTCTGTAACTTAAGCTAAAACAATATTTTATAAAATTGATTTTTAAAAATACATTTGCAGCCATTGTTATAGGAATGCTTAGTGATGAAACTTAGCTTTTTAGCCATTTACAAGATAAATGTCGAATGCGTATTCTATTTGAAAATTTTTTCAAAATTTCATATCAAAATGGCTCATTTCAATAGGTGTTCCCTTGGAAACCCGACAAATTTTGAGTTGAAAATTGGAAAATTTTAAACATTATTTGGCGTGTATGTTGGGAATGGCCAAATATTGAAGATTCACCATGTTAAGCACTTCAAATAATAACGGCATAATCTAGTTAAAAAATACTATCTTAACAAAGCTAAAACAATATTTTCCAAAATTGATTTTTAAATACATTTGACCGTCATTAAAAGGGGTTACCGTGATGAAACTTGGCTTTTCAGCCATTTACAAGATGCATGTCGAATGTGACTCGATTTGAAATTTTTCAAAATTTTAAGCCGCTCCAAAATGGCTCATTTCCTTCAAATCTTCCCACTTGGAAAGCGACAAATTTTGAGTTGATAATTGGAAAATTTTTAGCGGGCTGTTATTTAGCATGATATGTTAGGAATAACGAAATATATGAGGATTCACCATGTTACCACTTCAAATAATAACCAAATCAAATTAAAAAATATTTATTACACGCTAAAACATTTAATATTGTGTAAAATTGATTTTTAAATACATTTGAATTCAAAATATGTATAAGGGAATTCTAGTTATGAAACTTGGCTTTTTAGCCATTTAAAGAGATGCATGTCGAATATTATTCGATTTGAAAATTTTTCAAAATTTCATGTCAAAATGGCTCATTTCCATAGGTGTTCCTCGAAAACCGAGCAAAATTTTGAGTTGGAAATTGGAAAATTTTAAACGGCCGTTATTTGACGTGTATGTTGGGAATGACGAAATATTGAGGATTCCACATGTTAAGCACTTCAAATAATAACCAAATCAAGTTAAAAATATTTCTTAACACGCTAAAAACATTTTGTGTAAAATTGATTTTTAAATACATTTGACCATTATTTAAAGAGGTTACCGTGATGAAACTGGCTTTAGCCATTTACAAGATGTATGTCGAATATTATTCGATTTGAAAATTTTTCAAAATTTCATGTCAAATGGAAACTCATTTCAATGGTGCCAGTTCTCTTGAAAAGCGACAAATTTTAGTTGAAAATTCCAAAATTTTTAAATAGGTTACATTTTGACGTGTACGCTTGGAAATGTCGAAATATTGAGGATTCACCATGTTAAGCACTTCAAATAATAACCAAATCAAGTTAAAAAATATATCTTAACACGCTAAAACAATATTTTATAAAATTGATTTTTAAATACATTTGACCATTATTTAAAGGGGTTATCGTGATGAAACTTGACTTTTTAGCCATTTACAAGATGCATGTCGAATATTATTTGATTTGAAAATTTTTCAAAATTTCATGTCAAAATGGCTCATTTCCATAGGTGTTCCCTTAGGGAAGCTGACAAATTTTGAGTTGAATATTGGAAAATTTGTAAAAGTGATATTTGACGTGTATGTTGCAGAATAGCCAAAATATTGAGGATTCCACATGTTAAGCAAAACAAATAATAGCCAAATCAAATTAAAAATGCTATTTCTTAACACTGTATTAAACAATACTTGAGTATAGAGTGATTTTTAAATACATTTGACCATTATTTAGAGGGGTTACCGTGATGAAACTTGGCTTTTTAGCCATTTACAAGATGTATGTCGAATATTATTCGATTTGAAAATTTTTCAAAATTTCATATCAAAAATGGCTCATTTCAATAGGTGTTCCCTTGGAAACGGAAACCAAATTTTCGAATTGAAAATTGAAAATTTTTAAACGGGGCTGATATTTGACGTGTACTGTTGGGAATGGCAGAAAATATTGAGGTTCCACCATGTTAAGCACTTCAAATAATAACCAAATCTAGTTAAAAAATATATCTTAACACGCTAAAACAATATTTTATAAAATTGATTTTTAAATACATTTGACCATTATTTAAAAAGGAGGTTACGGTGATGAAACTTGGCTTTTCAGCCATTTACAAGATGCATGTCGAATATTATTCGATTTGAAATTTTTCAAAATTTCATGTCAAAATAGCTCATTTCCTTAGGTGTTCCATAGGAAAACGACAAATTTTGAGTTGAAAATTGGAAAATTTTAAACGGTACATTATTTGACGTGTATGTTGGGAATAATGAAATATTGAGAATTCACCATGTTAAGCACTTCAAATATTAACCAAATCTAGTTAAAAAATAACTTAGCTTAGCATACTAAAACAATATTTTATAAAATTGATTTTTAAATACATTTGACCATTATTTATAGGGATAACCGTGATGAAACTTGGCTTTTTAGCCATTTACAAGATGCATGTCGAATATTATTCTATTTGAAAATTTTTCTAAATTTCATGTCAAAATGGCTCATTTCAATAGGTGTTCCCTTGAAACCAAAACAAATTTTGAGTTGAAAATTGGAAAATTTTAAACGAGGCATTTACATTATTTGACGTGTATATTTAGGAAATGACGAAAATATTGAGGATTCACCATGTTAAACGCTAAAAATAATAACCAAATCTAGTTAAAAAATATATCTTAACACGCTAAAACAATATTTTATAAAATTGATTTTTAAATACATTAGACCATTATTTAAAGGGGTTACAGTGATGAAACTTGGCTTTTTAGCACCATTTACAAGATGCATGTCCGAATATTATTCGATTTGAAATTTTTTTCAAAATTTCATGTCAGAATGGCTCATTTCTATTGGTGTTCCCCTTGGGAAGCGACAAATTTTTGATTTGAAAATTGGAAAATTTTAAACGGGGTACACATTTGACGTGTATGTTAGGAATAATGAAATATTGAGGATTCTTTATGTTAAGCACTTCAGCTAATAACCAAATCAAGTTAAAAAATATTTCTTAACGCACATTTAAAACAATATTGTGTAAATTTGATTTTTAAATACATTTGACCATTATTTAAAGGGGTTACCGTGATGAAACTTGGCTTTTTAGCCATTCACAAGATGCATGTCGAATATTAGAAGATTTGAAAATTTTTCAAAATTTCATGTCAAAATGGCTCATTTCCATAGGTGTTCCCTTGGAAACCGACAAATTTTTGAGTTGAATATTGGAAAAATTTTAAACGGGCTGTTATTTGACGTGTATGTTGGGAATGACGAAAAATGTGAGGATTCCACATGTTAAGCACTTCAAATAATAACCAAATCAAGTTAAAAAATATTTCTTAACACGCTAAAACAATATTGTGTAAAATTGATTTTTAAATACATTTGACCATTATTTAAAAGGGTTGCAGTGATGAGGCTTGGCTTTTTAGCCATTTACAGAATGTATGTCGAATATTATTCGATTTGAAAATTTTTCAAAATTTCATGTCAAAATAGCTCATTTCAATAGGTGTTCCCTTAGGCAGAGACAAATTTTGAGTTGAAAATTGGAAAATTTTAAACGAGTTTGTTATTTGGCATTTTATGTTGGGAATGACGAAATATTGAAGTTCCACATGTTAAGCACTTCAAATAATAACCAAATCAGGTTAAAAAATATTTCTTAGCACGCTAAAACAATATTGTGCAAAAATTGATTTTTAAATACATTTGACCATTATTTAAAGGGGTTACCGTGATGAAACTTGGCTTTTTAGCCATTTACAAGATGTATGTCGAATATTATTCGATTTGAAAATTTTTCAAAATTTCATGTCAAAATGGCTCATTTCAATAGGTGTTTCCCTTGGAAACTTGAAACTGGAAATTTTGAGTTGAAAAATGGAAAATTTTTAAAGCAGGCTTGTGTGTGGCGTGTATGTTGGGAATGACAGAAAATATTGAGGATTCACCATATTAAGCACTTCAAATAATAACCAAATAAAATTAAAAAATATATCTTAACACGCTAAAACAATATTTTATAAAATTGATTTTTAAATACATTTGACCATTATTTAAAGGGGTTACGAAGTGATGAAACTTGGCTTTTTAACCATTTACAAGATACATGTGCGAATATTATTCGATTTGAAATTTTTCAAAATTTCATGTCAAAATGGCTCATTTCCTTAGGTGTTCCCTTGGAAAGCGACAAATTTTGAGTTGAAAATTGGAAAATTTCAAACAGTACATTATTAGCCGTGTATGTTAGAATATGTGAAAATATTGAGGATTCACCATGTTTTAAGCACTTCAAATAATAACAAAATCTAGTTAAAAAATGTTCTTAACACAACTAAAACAATATTTTATAAAATTGATTTTTAAATACATTTGACCATTGACCTCGGGGGATGCTTGAAGTGATGAAACTTGGCTTTTTAGCCATTTACAAGATGCATGTCGAATATTATTCTATTTGAAAATTTTTCAAAATTTCATGTCAAAATGGCTCATTTCAATAGGTGTTCCCTTGGAAACCGACAAATTTTGAGTTGAAAATTGGAAAATTTTAAACGGAGCTGTTATTTAAAACGTGTATATTTAGAATAACAAAAGTATTGAGGATTCACCATCTTAAGCAATGGAGAAACAATAACCAAATCTAGTTAAAAAATATATCTTAACACGGTAAAACAATATTTTATAAAATTGATTTTTAAATACATTTGACCATTATTTAAAGGGGTTACCGTGATGAAACTTGGCTTTTGGCCATTTACAAGATGCATGTAGAGATATTATTCGATTTGAGAATTTTTCAAAATTTCATGTCAAAATGGCTCATTTCTCTTGGTGTTCCCTTGGAAAGCGACAAATTTTGAGTTGAAAATTGGAAAATTTTAAACGGGCTGTTATTTGACGTGTATGTTGGGAATGACGAAATATTGAGATTTCACCATGTTAAGCACTTCAAATAATAACCAAATCAAGTTAAAAAATATTTCTTAACACGCTAAAACAATATTACATGTAAAATTGATTTTTAAATACATTTGACCATTATTTAAAAGGGGTTACCGTGATGAAACTTAGCTTTTGAGCCATTTACAAGATGCATGTCGAATATTATTCGATTTGAAAATTTTTCAAAATTTCGCATGTCAAAATGGCTCATTTCCATAGGTGTTCCCTTGGAAGCGGAGCAAATTTTGAGTTGAATATTGGAAAAATTTTAAGCGAGAACATTATTTGGCGTGCATGTTGGGAATATTGAAGAAATATTGAGGATTCCACATGTTAAGCACTTCAAATAATAACCAAATCAGAGTTAAAAAATATTTTAACTTAACAAGCCAAAACAATATTGTGTGAAATTGATTTTTAAATAAATTTGACCATTATTTAAAGGGGTTACACGTGATGAAACAAAGCTTTGAAGCCATTTGCAAGATGTATGTCGAATATTATTCGATTTGAAAATTTTTCAAAATTTCCTTGTCAAAATGGCTCATTTCGCTAGGTGTTCCCTTCAGGCGACAAATTTTTGAGTTGAAAATTGGAAAATTTTTAAACGGGTGATGTGGCAGTGTATGTTGGAGATAATGAAATATTGAGGATTCACCATGTTAAGCACTTCAAATAATAACCAAATCTAGTTAAAAAATATTTCTTAACACGCTAAAACAAATATTTTATAAAATTGATTTTTAAATACATTTTAGTACCATTATTTATAGGGAGTAAAGTGATGAAACTTGGCTTTTTACCAATTTACAAGATACATGTCGAATATTATTCTATTTGAAAAATTTTTCAAAATTTCATGTCAAAATGGCTCATTTCCTTGGGGTGTTCCCTTGGAAAGCGACAAATTTTAAGTTGAAAATTGGAAATTTTTAAACGGAAAATATTCTTGACGTGTATGTTGGAAATGTCGAAAAATTGAGGATTCACCATGTTAAGCCCTTCAAATAATAACCAAAAATCAAGTTAAAAAATGTGAAATAACACGCTAAAACAATATTGTACTAAAATTGATTTTTAAATACATTTTGACAAATTATTTTTATAAAGGGTTACCATGATGAAACTTGACCTTCTAGCCATTTTCAAAGGTATGCATGTCGAACATTATACGATTTTAAATTTTTTTAAAATTTCATTTCAAAATGGCTCATTTCCATGGGTGTTCCCATGGACAAAGAGCCAAATTTTGAGTTGAAAATTGAAAGTTTTTAAATGAAATTTGATATTTGGCGTGTATGTTGAGAATAACGAAAAATTGATGATTCACCATGTTAAGCCACTTCAAATAATAAACATAAATCAAATTAAAAAATATTTCTTAACACGATAAAAACAATATATGTACAAATTGATTTTTAAATACATTTGACCATTATTTTTATAGGGATTACCGTTATGAAACTTGATTTTTTTTATTCACATTGTGGTCATGTCGAATATTATTCGATTTTAATTATTTTCAAAATTTCATATCAAAATGGCTCATTTCCATCGGTGTTCCATAGGCAAACCCCAAATTTTGAGTTGAAAATTGGAAAATTTTTAAACGAAACATTATTTGACGTGTATGTTGGGAATGACGAAATATTGAGGATTCACAATGTTAATCACTTCAAATAATCGCAAAAATCAAGTTAAAAAATATTTCTTAACACGCTAAAACAATATTGTGTAAAATTGATTTTTAAATACATTTGACCATTATTTAAAGGGGTTACGAAGTATTAAAACTTGGCTTTTTAGCCATTTACAAGATGCATGTACGAATATTATTGTATTTGAAATAATTTCAAAAATTCCTTTCAAAATGGCTCATTTCCATAGGTATTCCCTTGGAAAGCGACAAATTTTGAGTTGAAAATTGGAAAATTTTAAACGGGGTACATTATTTAAAGTCTATATTTGGGAATGACGAAATATTGGGGATTCACCATGTTAAGCACTTCATATAATAACCAAATCTAGTAAAAAAATATTTCTTAACACGGTAAAACAATATTTTATAAAATTGATTTTTAAATACATTTTAGTATTATTTATAGGAGATGCTTACAGTGATGAAAGCTTGGCTTTTTAGCCATTTACAAGATGCATAACGAATATTATTCTATTTGAAAATTTTTCAAAATTTCATGTCAAAATGGCTCATTTTCCATAGGTGATACCTTGGAAAGCAAGGCAAATTTGGAGTTGAAAATTGGAAAATTTTAAACGGGGGCATTTGACGTGTATGTTAGGAATGACGAAATATTGAGGATTCCACATGTTAAGCACTTCAAATAACTAACATTTCAAATCAAGTTAAAAAATATTTCTTAACAAGCTAAAACAATATTGTGTAAAATTGATTTTTAAATACGCATTTGACCATTATTTAAAGGGGTTACAGTGATGAAACTTGGCTTTTTAGCCATTTACAAGATGTCTGTGTCGAATATTATTCGGTTTGAAAATTTTTCAAAATTTCATGTCAAAATGGCTCATTTCAATAGGTGTTCCCTTGGAAAACGAACAATTTTGAGTTGAAAAGTGGAAAATTCATGAAATTTTTTGATGACTGACGTATGTATGTTAGGAATGACGAAATATTGAGAAGTTCACCATGTTAAGCACATAAAATAATAACCAAATCTAGTTAAAAAATATGTCTCAACACGCTAAAACAATCTTCTATAGAAATGATTTTTAAATACATTTTGACCATTATTTAAAGGTTCTACAATGATGAAACTTGGCTTTTCAGCCATTTACAAGATGCATGTCGAATATTATTCGATTTGAAATTTTTCAAAATTTCATGTCAAAGGGCTCATTTCCTTGGGTGACACCCTTGGAAAACGACAAATTTTGAGTTGAAAATTGGAAAATTTTAAGCAAAAATTTTAATTCTTGACGTGTATGTTTGGAATGAGGAAATATTGAGGGTTACCATGTTAAGCACTTCAAAATAATAACCAAATCTAGTTAAAAAATATTTCTTAACACGCTAAAACAATATTTTACTAAAATTGAATTTTTAAATACATTTGACCATTATTTATAGGGGTAACTTGTGATGAAACTTGGTTTTTAGCCATTTACAAGATGCATGTCGAATATTATTCTATTTGAAAATTTTTCAAAATTTCATGTCAAAATGGCTCATTTCCATAGGTCTTCCCTTGGAAAGCGACAAATATTTGAGTTGAAAATTGGAAAATTTTAAACGGGCACGTTATTTGACGTGTATGTTGGGAATGACGAAATATTGAGGATTCACCATGTTAAGCACTTCAAATAATAACCAAATCTAGTTAAAAAATATTTCTTAACAAGCTAAAACAATATTTTATAAAATTGATTTTTAAATACATTTGACCATTATTTATAGGGGTTACCGTGATGAAAACTTGGCTTTTTTAGCCATTTACAAGATGCATGTCGAATATTATTCGATTTGAAATTCTTTCAAAATTTCATGTACAAAATGCCTCAGTTTCTTAGGTGTTCCCTTGGAAAGCGACAAATTTTGAGTTGAAAATTGGAAAATTTTAAACGGGCTGTTATTTGACGTGTATGTTGGGAATGACAAAATATTGAGGATTCACCATGTTAAGCACTTCAAATAATAACCAAATGTAGTTAAAAAATAATTTCTTAACACGCTAAAACAATATTTTATAAAATTGATTTTTAAATACATTTGACCATTATTTATAGGGAGGGTAACCGTGATGAAACTTGGCTTTTTAGCCATTTACAAGATGCATGTCGAATATTATTCTATTTGAAATTTTTTCAAAATTTCATGTCAAAATGGCACATTTCCTATTGTGTGTTCCCCTTGGAAAGCGACAAATTTTAAGTTGAAAATTGGATATTTTTAAACGGGGCTGTTATTTGACGGTATGTTTGAAATGTCGAAAATTGAGGATTCACCATGTTAAGCCCTTCAAATAATAACCAAATCAAGGTAAAAAATATTTCTTAACACGCTAAAACAATATTGTCCAACCCCCCAAACAAAACCCTTGAAAATTGAAAGTTTTTAAATGGGCTGATATTTGGCGTGTATCTTAAGGAATAATCGAAAAATTGATGATTCACCATGTGTTAGTCCTTCAAATAATAACCAAAATCAAATTACAAAAATATTTCTTATGCACGCTAAAACAATATTGTGTAAAATTGATTTTTAAATACATTTGACCATTATTTTTATAGGGATTACCGTGATGAAACTTCACTTTTTAGCCATTTACAAGATGCATGTCGAATATTATTCGATTTGAAAATTTTTCAAAATTTCATGTCAAAATGGCTCATTTCCATAGGTGTTCCCTTGGAAAGCGACAAATTTTGAGTTGAAAATTGGAAAATTTTAAACGGGCCGTTATTTGACGTGTATGTTGGGAATGACGAAATATTGAGGATTCACCATGTTAAGCACTTCAAATAATAACCAAATCTAGTTAAAAAATATTTCTTAACACGCTAAAACAATATTTTATAAAATTGATTTTTAAATACATTTGACCATTATTTATAGGGGTAACCGTGATGAAACTTGGCTTTTTAGCCATTTACAAGATGCATGTCGAATATTATTCTATTTGAAAATTTTTCAAAATTTCATGTCAAAATGGCTCATTTCCATAGGTGTTCCCTTGAAAGCGACAAATTTTAAGTTGAAAATTGGAAATTTTTAAACGGGCTGTTATTTGACGTGTATGTTGGAAATGTCGAAAAATTGAGGATTCACCATGTTAAGCCCTTCAAATAATAACCAAATCAAGTTAAAAAATATTTCTTAACATGCTAAAACAATATTGTGTAAAATTGATTTTTAAATACATTTGACAACATTATTTTTATAGGGGTTACCATGATGAAACTTGACCTTCTAGCCATTTCCAAGATGCATGTCGAACATTATACGATTAAAATTTATTTAAAATTTCATTTCAAAATGGCTCATTTCCATAGGTGTTCCCATGGACACCGACAAATTTTGAGTTGAAAATTGAAAGTTTTTAAATGGGCTGATATTTGGCGTGTATGTTAGGAATAACGAAAAATTGATGATTCACCATGTTAGCCCTTCAAATAATAACCAAATCAAATTAAAAAATATTTCTTAACACGCTAAAACAATATTGTGTAAAACTGATTTTTAAATACATTTGACCATTATTTGTATAGAGGGTTACCGTTATGAAACTTGACTTTTTAGCCATTTACAAGATGCATGTCGAATATTATTCGATTTGAAAATTTTTCAAAATTTCATGTCAAAATGGCTCATTTCCATAGGTGTTCCCTTGGAAACAGACAAATTTTGAGTTGAAAATTGGAAAATTTTAAACGGGCTGTTATTTGACGTGTATGTTGGGAATGATGAAATATTGAGGATTCCACATGTTAAGCACTTCAAATAATAACCAAATCAAGTTAAAAATATTTCTTAACACGCTAAAAACATTTTGTGTAAAATTAATTTTTAAATACATTTGACCATTATTTAAAGGGGTTACCGTGATGAAACTTGGCTTTTTAGCCATTTACAAGATGCATGTCGAATATTATTCGATTTGAACCAAATGGCTCATTTTTCCATAGGTGAACCCTTGGAAAACGACAAATTTTCAAGATGAAAATTGAAAATTTTAAAGAAATAATATTTGACGTGTATGTTGAAATGTACTAAAAAGTAGAGGATTTCACCATGTTAAGCCCATGAAATAAAAACTAAATCAAGTTAAAAAATATTCTTAACACGCTAAAACAATATGTGTAAAATTAATTTTTAAATACATTTGACCATTATTTTAATCGAGGTTACCATGATGAAACTTGACCTTCTAGCCATTTCAAATAAAATTATACGATTTAGAATTTTAAAATTTCATGTCAAAATGGCTCATTTCCATAGTGTTCCCTTGGAAACCGACAAATTTTGAGTTGAAAATTGGAAAATTTTAAATGGGCTGCTATTTGACGTGTATGTTGGGAATGATGAAATATGGAGGATTCACCATGTTAAGCACTTCAAATAATAACCAAATCTAGTTAAAAAATATTTCTTAACACGCTAAAACAATATTTTATAAAATTGATTTTTAAATACATTTGACCATTATTTATAGGGGTAACCGTGATGAAACTTGGCTTTTTAGCCATTTACAAGATGCATGTCGAATATTATTCTATTTGAACTTTTTTCAAAATTTCATGTCAAAATGGCTCATTTCCATAGGTGTTCCCTTGGAAAGCGACAAATTTTGAGTTGAAAATTGGAAAATTTTAAACGAGCTGTTATTTGACGTGTATGTTGGGAATGACGAAATATTGAGGATTCACCATGTTAAGCACTTCAAATAATAACCAAATCTAGTTAAAAAATATTTCTTAACACGCTAAAACAATATTTTATAAAATTGATTTTTAAATACATTTGACCATTATTTATAGGGGTAACCGTGATGAAACTTGGCTTTTTAGCCATTTACAAGATGCATGTCGAATATTATTCTATTTGAAATTTTTTCAAAATTTCATGTCAAAATGGCTCATTTCCATAGGTGTTCCCTTGGAAAGCGACAAATTTTGAGTTGAAAATTGGAAAATTTTAAACGATACGTTATTTGACGTGTATGTTGGGAATGACGAAATATTGAGGATTCACCATGTTAAGCACTTCAAATAATAACCAAATCTAGTTAAAAAATATTTCTTAACACGCTAAAACAATATTTTATAAAATTGATTTTTAAATACATTTGACCATTATTTATAGGGGTAACCGTGATGAAACTTGGCTTTTTAGCCATTTACAAGATGCATGTCGAATATTATTCTATTTGAAATCTTTTCAAAATTTCATGTCAAAATGGCACATTTCCATAGGTGTTCCCTTGGAAAGCGACAAATTTTAAGTTGAAAATTGGAAATTTTTAAACGGGCTGTTATTTGACGTGTATGTTTGAAATGTCGAAAAATTGAGGATTCACCATGTTAAGCCCTTCAAATAATAACCAAATCAAGTTAAAAAATATTTCTTAACACGCTAAAACAATATTGTGTAAAATTGGTTTTTAAATACTTTTGACCATTATTTTTATAGGGGTTACCATGATGAAACTTGACCTTCTAGCCATTTCCAAGATGCATGTCGAACATTATACGATTTAAATTTTTTTAAAATTTCATTTCAAAATGGCTCATTTCCATAGGTGTTCCTTTGAAAGCGACAAATTTTGAGTTGAAAATTGGAAAATTTTAAACAGCCGAATATTTGACGTGTATGTTGGGAATACGAAATATTGAGGATTCACCATGTTAAGCACTTCAAATAATAACCAAATCTAGTTAAAAAATATTTCTTAACACGCTAAAACAATATTTTATAAAATTGATTTTAAAATACATTTGACCATTATTTATAGGGGTAAACGTGATGAAACTTGGCTTTTTAGCCATTTACAAGATGCATGTCGAATATTATTCGATTTGAAAATTTTTCAAAATTTCATGTCAAAATGGCTCATTTCCATAGGTGTTCCCTTGGAAAGCGACAAATTTTGAGTTGAAAATTGGAAAATTTTAAACGAGCTGTTATTTGACGTGTATGTTGGGAATGACGAAATATTGAGGATTCACCATGTTAAGCACTTCAAATAATAACCAAATCTAGTTAAAAAATATTTCTTAACACGGTAAAACAATATTTTATAAAATTGATTTTAAAATACATTTGACCATTATTTATAGGGGTCAACCGTGATGAAACTTGGCTTTTTAGCCATTTACAAGATGCATGTCGAATATTATTCCATTTGAAATTTTTTCAAAATTTCATGTCAAAATGGCTCATTTCCATAGGTGTTCCTTGGAAAGCGACAAATTTTAAGTTGAAAATTGGAAATTTTTAAACGGGCTGTTATTTGACGTGTATGTTGGAAATGTCGAAAAATTGAGGATTCACCATGTTAAGCCCTTGAAATAATAACCAAATCAAGTTAAAAAATATTTCTTAACATGCTAAAACAATATTGTGTAAAATTGATTTTTAAAATACATTTGACCATTATTTTTATAAAGGGTTACCATGATGAAACTTGACCTTCTAGCCATTTCCAAGATGCATGTCGAACATTATACGATTAAATTTTTTTTAAAATTTCATTTCAAAATGGCTCATTTCCATAGGTGTTCCCATGGACACCGACAAATTTTGAGTTGAAAATTGAAAGTTTTTAAATGGGCTGATATTTGGCGTGTATGTTAGGAATAACGAAAAATTGATGATTCACCATGTTAGCCCTTCAAATAATAACCAAATCAAATTAAAAAATATTTCTTAACACGCTAAAACAATATTGTGTAAAATTGATTTTTAAATACATTTGACCATTATTTGTATAGGGGTTACCGTTATGAAACTTGACTTTTTAGCCATTTACAAGATGCATGTCGAATATTATTCGATTTGAAAATTTTTCAAAATTTAATGTCAAAATGGCTCATTTCCATAGGTGTTCCCTTGAAAGCGACAAATTTTGAGTTGAAAATTGGAAAATTTTAAACGGCTGTTATTTGACGTGTATGTTGGGAATGACGAAATATTGAGGATTCACCATGTTAAGCACTTCAAATAATAACCAAATCTAGTTAAAAAATATTTCTTAACACGCTAAAACAATATTTTATAAAATTGATTTTTAAATACATTTGACCATTATTTATAGGGGTTACCGTGATGAAACTTGGCTTTTTAGCCATTTACAAGATGCATGTCGAATATTATTCTATTTGAAATTTTTTCAAAATTTCATGTCAAAATGGCTCATTTCCATAGGTGTTCCCTTGGAAAGCGACAAATTTTGAGTTGAAAATTGGAAAATTTTAAACGGGCTGTTATTTGACGTGTATGTTGGAAATGACGAAAAATTGAGGATTCACCATGTTAAGCACTTCAAATAATAACCAAATCAAATTAAAAAATATTTCTTAACACGCTAAAACAATATTGTATAAAATTGATTTTTAAATACATTTGACCATTATTTTTATAGGGGTTACCGTGATGAAACTTGACTTTTTAGCCATTTACAAGATGCATGTCGAATATTATTCGATTTGAAAATTTTTTCAAAATTTCATGTCAAAATGGCTCATTTCCATAGGTGTTCCCTTGGAAAGCGACAAATTTTGAGTTGAAAATTGGAAATTTTTAAACGGGCCGTTATTTGACGTGTATGTTGGGAATGACGAAATATTGAGGATTCACCATGTTAAGCACTTCAAATAATAACCAAATCTAGTTAAAAAATATTTCTTAACACGCTAAAACAATATTTTATAAAATTGATTTTTAAATACATTTGACCATTATTTAAAGGGGTTACCGTGATGAAACTTGGCTTTTTAGCCATTTACAAGATGCATGTCGAATATTATTCGATTTGAAAATTTTTCAAAATTTCATGTCAAAATGGCTCATTTCCATAGGTGTTCCCTTGGAAAGCGACAAATTTTGAGTTGAAAATTGGAAATTTTTAAACGGGCTGTTATTTGACGTGTATGTTGGGAATGACGAAAAATTGAGGATTCACCATGTTAAGCCCTTCAAATAATAACCAAATCAAGTTAAAAAATATTTCTTAACACGCTAAAACAATATTGTGTAAAATTGATTTTTAAATACATTTGACCATTATTTATAGGGGTTACCATGATGAAACTTGATTTTTTAGCCGTTTACAAGATGCATGTCGAATATTATTCGATTTGAAATTTTTTCAAAATTTCATGTCAAAATGGCTCATTTCCATAGGTGTTCCCTTGGAAAGCGACAAATTTTGAGTTGAAAATTGGAAAATTTTAAACGGGCTGTTATTTGACGTGTATGTTGGGAATGACGAAATATTGAGGATTCACCATGTTAAGCACTTCAAATAATAACCAAATCTAGTTAAAAAATATTTCTTAACACGCTAAAACAATATTTTATAAAATTGATTTTAAAATACATTTGACCATTATTTATAGGGGTAACCGTGATGAAACTTGGCTTTTTAGCCATTTACAAGATGCATGTCGAATATTATTCGATTTGAAATTTTTTCAAAATTTCATGTCAAAATGGCTCATTTCCATAGGTGTTCCCTTGGAAAGCGACAAATTTTGAGTTGAAAATTGGAAAATTTTAAACGGGCTGTTATTTGACGTGTATGTTGGGAATGTCGAAAAATTGAGGATTCACCATGTTAAGCCCTTCAAATAATAACCAAATCAAGTTAAAAAATATTTCTTAACATGCTAAAACAATATTGTGTAAAATTGATTTTTAAATACATTTGACCATTATTTTTATAGGGGTTACCATGATGAAACTTGACCTTCTAGCCATTTCCAAGATGCATGTCGAACATTATACGATTAAAATTTATTTAAAATTTCATTTCAAAATGGCTCATTTCCATAGGTGTTCCCATGGACACCGACAAATTTTGAGTTGAAAATTGAAAGTTTTTAAATGGGGCGATATTTGGCGTGTATGTTAGGAATAACGAAAAATTGATGATTCACCATGTTAGCCCTTCAAATAATAACCAAATCAAATTAAAAAATATTTCTTAACACGCTAAAACAATATTGTGTAAAATTGATTTTTAAATACATTTGACCATTATTTGTATAGGGGTTACCGTTATGAAACTTGACTTTTTAGCCATTTACAAGATGCATGTCGAATATTATTCGATTTGAAAATTTTTCAAAATTTCATGTCAAAATGGCTCATTTCCATAGGTGTTCCTTGAAAACCGACAAATTTTGAGTTGAAAATTGGAAAATTTTAAACGGGCTGTTATTTGACGTGTATGTTGGGAATGATGAAATATTGAGGATTCCACATGTTAAGCACTTCAAATAATAACCAAATCAAGTTAAAAATATTTCTTAACACGCTAAAAACATTTTGTGTAAAATTGATTTTTAAATACATTTGACCATTATTTAAAGGGGTTACCGTGATGAAACTTGGCTTTTTAGCCATTTACAAGATGTATGTCGAATATTATTCGATTTGAAAATTTTTCAAAATTTCATGTCAAAATGGCTCATTTCCATAGGTGTTCCCTTGGAAACCGACAAATTTTGAGTTGAAAATTGGAAAATTTTAAACGGGCTGCTATTTGACGTGTATGTTGGGAATGA
This sequence comes from Linum usitatissimum, assembly GCA_030674075.2. Taxonomy (NCBI): domain Eukaryota; kingdom Viridiplantae; phylum Streptophyta; class Magnoliopsida; order Malpighiales; family Linaceae; genus Linum; species Linum usitatissimum. The sequence continues at coordinate 119,984 of JAUJYP020000364.1, read as the reverse complement.
CGAAATATGGAGGATTCACCATGTTAAGCACTTCAAATAATAACCAAATCTAGTTAAAAAATATTTCTTAACACGCTAAAACAATATTTTATAAAATTGATTTTTAAATACATTTGACCATTATTTATAGGGGTAACCGTGATGAAACTTGGCTTTTTAGCCATTTACAAGATGCATGTCGAATATTATTCTATTTGAAATTTTTTCAAAATTTCATGTCAAAATGGCTCATTTCCATAGGTGTTCCCTTGGAAAGCGACAAATTTTGAGTTGAAAATTGGAAAATTTTAAACGGGGTACATTTATTTGACGTGTATGTTGGGAATGACGAAATATTGAGGATTCACCATGTTAAGCACTTCAAATAATAACCAAATCTAGTTAAAAAATATTTCTTAACACGCTAAAACAATATTTTATAAAATTGATTTTTAAATACATTTGACCATTATTTATAGGGGTTACCGTGATGAAACTTGGCTTTTTAGCCATTTACAAGATGCATGTCGAATATTATTCTATTTGAAATTTTTTCAAAATTTCATGTCAAAATGGCTCATTTCCATAGGTGTTCCCTTGGAAAGCGACAAATTTTGAGTTGAAAATTGGAAAATTTTAAACGGGCTGTTATTTGACGTGTATGTTGGGAATGACGAAATATTGAGGATTCACCATGTTAAGCACTTCAAATAATAACCAAATCTAGTTAAAAAATATTTCTTAACACGCTAAAACAATATTTTATAAAATTGATTTTTAAATACATTTGACCATTATTTATAGGGGTTACCGTGATGAAACTTGGCTTTTTAGCCATTTACAAGATGCATGTCGAATATTATTCTATTTGAAATTTTTTTCAAAATTTCATGTCAAAATGGCTCATTTCCATAGGTGTTCCCTTGGAAAGCGACAAATTTTGAGTTGAAAATTGGAAAATTTTAAACGGCCGTTATTTGACGTGTATGTTGGGAATGACGAAATATTGAGGATTCACCATGTTAAGCACTTCAAATAATAACCAAATCTAGTTAAAAAATATTTCTTAACACGCTAAAACAATATTTTATAAAATTGATTTTTAAATACATTTGACCATTATTTATAGGGGTAACCGTGATGAAACTTGGCTTTTTAGCCATTTACAAGATGCATGTCGAATATTATTCTATTTGAAATCTTTTCAAAATTTCATGTCAAAATGGCACATTTCCATAGGTGTTCCCTTGGAAAGCGACAAATTTTAAGTTGAAAATTGGAAATTTTTAAACGGGCTGTTATTTGACGTGTATGTTTGAAATGTCGAAAAATTGAGGATTCACCATGTTAAGCCCTTCAAATAATAACCAAATCAAGTTAAAAAATATTTCTTAACACGCTAAAACAATATTGTGTAAAATTGATTTTTAAATACTTTTGACCATTATTTTTATAGGGGTTACCATGATGAAACTTGACCTTCTAGCCATTTCCAAGATGCATGTCGAACATTATACGATTTAAATTTTTTTAAAATTTCATTTCAAAATGGCTCATTTCCATAGGTGTTCCCTTGGAAAGCGACAAATTTTGAGTTGAAAATTGAAAAATTTTAAATGGGCCGTTATTTGACGTGTATGTTGGGAATAACGAAAAATTGAGGATTCACCATGTTAAGCACTTCAAATAATAACCAAATCAAATTAAAAAATATTTCTTAACACGCTAAAACAATATTGTGTAAAATTGATTTTTAAATACATTTGACCATTATTTAAAGGGGTTACCGTGATGAAACTTGGCTTTTTAGCAATTTACAAGATGCATGTCGAATATTATTCGATTTGAAAATTTTTCAAAATTTCATGTCAAAATGGCTCATTTCCATAGGTGTTCCCTTGGAAAGCGACAAATTTTGAGTTGAAAATTGGAAAATTTTAAACGGCCGTTATTTGACGTGTATGTTGGGAATGACGAAATATTGAGGATTCACCATGTTAAGCACTTCAAATAATAACCAAATCTAGTTAAAAAATATTTCTTAACACGCTAAAACAATATTTTATAAAATTGATTTTTAAATACATTTGACCATTATTTATAGGGGTAACCGTGATGAAACTTGGCTTTTTAGCCATTTACAAGATGCATGTCGAATATTATTCTATTTGAAAATTTTTCAAAATTTCATGTCAAAATGGCTCATTTCCATAGGTGTTCCCTTGGAAAGCGACAAATTTTAAGTTGAAAATTGGAAATTTTTAAACGGCCGTTATTTTGACGTGTATGTTGGAAATGTCGAAAAATTGAGGATTCACCATGTTAAGCCCTTCAAATAATAACCAAATCAAGTTAAAAAATATTTCTTAACATGCTAAAACAATATTGTGTAAAATTGATTTTTAAATACATTTGACCATTATTTTTATAGGGGTTACCATGATGAAACTTGACCTTCTAGCCATTTCCAAGATGCATGTCGAACATTATACGATTTAAATTTTTTTAAAATTTCATTTCAAAATGGCTCATTTCCATAGGTGTTCCCATGGACACCGACAAATTTTGAGTTGAAAATTGAAAGTTTTTAAATGGGCCGATATTTGGCGTGTATGTTAGGAATAACGAAAAATTGATGATTCACCATGTTAGCCCTTCAAATAATAACCAAATCAAATTAAAAAATATTTCTTAACACGCTAAAACAATATTGTGTAAAATTGATTTTTAAATACATTTGACCATTATTTGTATAGGGGTTACCGTTATGAAACTTGACTTTTTAGCCATTTACAAGATGCATGTCGAATATTATTCGATTTGAAAATTTTTCAAAATTTCATGTCAAAATGGCTCATTTCCATAGGTGTTCCCTTGGAAAGCGACAAATTTTGAGTTGAAAATTGGAAAATTTTAAACGAGCTGTTATTTGACGTGTATGTTGGGAGTGACGAAATATTGAGGATTCACCATGTTAAGCACTTCAAATAATAACCAAATCTAGTTAAAAAATATTTCTTAACACGCTAAAACAATATTGTGTAAAATTGATTTTTAAATACATTTGACCATTATTTAAAGGGGTTACCGTGATGAAACTTGGCTTTTTAGCCATTTACAAGATGCATGTCGAATATTATTCGATTTGAAATTTTTTTCAAAATTTCATGTCAAAATGGCTCATTTCCATAGGTGTTCCCTTGGAAAGCGACAAATTTTGAGTTGAAAATTGGAAAATTTTAAACGGGCTGTTATTTGACGTGTATGTTGGAATCTAATTTAACCCAAAATTATTTGACGTGTATGTTGGGAATGACGAAATATTGAGGATTCACCATGTTAAGCACTTCAAATAATAACCAAATCTAGTTAAAAAATATTTCTTAACACGCTAAAACAATATTTTATAAAATTGATTTTTAAATACATTTGACCATTATTTATAGGGGTAACCGTGATGAAACTTGGCTTTTTAGCCATTTACAAGATGCATGTCGAATATTATTCTATTTGAAAATTTTTCAAAATTTCATGTCAAAATGGCTCATTTCCATAGGTGTTCCCTTGGAAAGCGACAAATTTTAAGTTGAAAATTGGAAATTTTTAAACGGGACGTTATTTGACGTGTATGTTGGAAATGTCGAAAAATTGAGGATTCACCATGTTAAGCCCTTCAAATAATAACCAAATCAAGTTAAAAAATATTTCTTAACACGCTAAAACAATATTGTGTAAAATTGATTTTTAAATACATTTGACCATTATTTTTATAGGGGTTACCATGATGAAACTTGACCTTCTAGCCATTTCCAAGATGCATGTCGAACATTATACGATTTAAATTTTTTTAAAATTTCATTTCAAAATGGCTCATTTCCATAGGTGTTCCCATGGACACCGACAAATTTTGAGTTGAAAATTGAAAGTTTTTAAATGGGCCGATATTTGGCGTGTATGTTAGGAATAACGAAAAATTGATGATTCACCATGTTAGCCCTTCAAATAATAACCAAATCAAATTAAAAAATATTTCTTAACACGCTAAAACAATATTGTGTAAAATTGATTTTTAAATACATTTGACCATTATTTTTATAGGGGTTACCGTTATGAAACTTGACTTTTTAGCCATTTACAAGATGCATGTCGAATATTATTCGATTTGAAAATTTTTCAAAATTTCATGTCAAAATGGCTCATTTCCATAGGTGTTCCCTTGAAACCGACAAATTTTGAGTTGAAAATTGGAAAATTTTAAACGGACGTTATTTGACGTGTATGTTGGGAATGACGAAATATTGAGGATTCACCATGTTAAGCACTTCAAATAATAACCAAATCAAGTTAAAAAATATTTCTTAACACGCTAAAACAATATTGTGTAAAATTGATTTTTAAATACATTTGACCATTATTTAAAGGGGTTACCGTGATGAAACTTGGCTTTTTAGCCATTTACAAGATGCATGTCGAATATTATTCGATTTGAAAATTTTTCAAAATTTCATGTCAAAATGGCTCATTTCCATAGGTGTTCCCTTGGAAAGCGACAAATTTTGAGTTGAAAATTGGAAATTTTTAAACGGGCCGTTATTTGACGTGTATGTTGGGAATGACGAAATATTGAGGATTCACCATGTTAAGCACTTCAAATAATAACCAAATCTAGTTAAAAAATATTTCTTAACACGCTAAAACAATATTTTATAAAATTGATTTTTAAATACATTTGACCATTATTTATAGGGGTTACCGTGATGAAACTTGGCTTTTTAGCCATTTACAAGATGCATGTCGAATATTATTCGATTTGAAAATTTTTCAAAATTTCATGTCAAAATGGCTCATTTCCATAGGTGTTCCCTTGGAAAGCGACAAATTTTGAGTTGAAAATTGGAAAATTTTAAACGGGCTGATATTTGACGTGTATGTTGGGAATGACGAAATATTGAGGATTCACCATGTTAAGCACTTCAAATAATAACCAAATCAAGTTAAAAAATATTTCTTAACACGCTAAAACAATATTTTATAAAATTGATTTTTAAATACATTTGACCATTATTTAAAGGGGTTACCGTGATGAAACTTGGCTTTTTAGCCATTTACAAGATGCATGTCGAATATTATTCGATTTGAAAATTTTTCAAAATTTCATGTCAAAATGGCTCATTTCCATAGGTGTTCCCTTGGAAAGCGACAAATTTTGAGTTGAAAATTGGAAAATTTTAAACGGGCCGTTATTTGACGTGTATGTTGGGAATGACGAAATATTGAGGATTCACCATGTTAAGCACTTCAAATAATAACCAAATCTAGTTAAAAAATATTTCTTAACACGCTAAAACAATATTTTATAAAATTGATTTTTAAATACATTTGACCATTATTTATAGGGGTAACCGTGATGAAACTTGGCTTTTTAGCCATTTACAAGATGCATGTCGAATATTATTCTATTTGAAATTTTTTCAAAATTTCATGTCAAAATGGCTCATTTCCATAGGTGTTCCCTTGGAAAGCGACAAATTTTAAGTTGAAAATTGGAAATTTTTAAACGGCCGTTATTTGACGTGTATGTTGGAAATGTCGAAAAATTGAGGATTCACCATGTTAAGCCCTTCAAATAATAACCAAATCAAGTTAAAAAATATTTCTTAACACGCTAAAACAATATTGTGTAAAATTGATTTTTAAATACATTTGACCATTATTTTTATAGGGGTTACCATGATGAAACTTGACCTTCTAGCCATTTCCAAGATGCATGTCGAACATTATACGATTTAAATTTTTTTAAAATTTCATTTCAAAATGGCTCATTTCCATAGGTGTTCCCATGGACACCGACAAATTTTGAGTTGAAAATTGAAAGTTTTTAAATGGGCCGATATTTGGCGTGTATGTTAGGAATAACGAAAAATTGATGATTCACCATGTTAGCCCTTCAAATAATAACCAAATCAAATTAAAAAATATTTCTTAACACGCTAAAACAATATTGTGTAAAATTGATTTTTAAATACATTTGACCATTATTTGTATAGGGGTTACCGTTATGAAACTTGACTTTTTAGCCATTTACAAGATGCATGTCGAATATTATTCGATTTGAAAATTTTTCAAAATTTCATGTCAAAATGGCTCATTTCCATAGGTGTTCCCTTGGAAAGCGACAAATTTTGAGTTGAAAATTGGAAAATTTTAAACGGGCTGTTATTTGACGTGTATGTTGGGAATGACGAAATATTGAGGATTCACCATGTTAAGCACTTCAAATAATAACCAAATCTAGTTAAAAAATATTTCTTAACACGCTAAAACAATATTTTATAAAATTGATTTTTAAATACATTTGACCATTATTTATAGGGGTAACCGTGATGAAACTTGGCTTTTTAGCCATTTACAAGATGCATGTCGAATATTATTCTATTTGAAATTTTTTCAAAATTTCATGTCAAAATGGCTCATTTCCATAGGTGTTCCCTTGAAAGCGACAAATTTTAAGTTGAAAATTGGAAATTTTTAAACGGGCTGTTATTTGACGTGTATGTTGGAAATGTCGAAAAATTGAGGATTCACCATGTTAAGCCCTTCAAATAATAACCAAATCAAGTTAAAAAATATTTCTTAACATGCTAAAACAATATTGTGTAAAATTGATTTTTAAATACATTTGACCATTATTTTTATAGGGGTTACCATGATGAAACTTGACCTTCTAGCCATTTCCAAGATGCATGTCGAACATTATACGATTAAAATTTTTTTAAAATTTCATTTCAAAATGGCTCATTTCCATAGGTGTTCCCATGGACACCGACAAATTTTGAGTTGAAAATTGAAAGTTTTTAAATGGGCTGATATTTGGCGTGTATGTTAGGAATAACGAAAAATTGATGATTCACCATGTTAGCCCTTCAAATAATAACCAAATCAAATTAAAAAATATTTCTTAACACGCTAAAACAATATTGTGTAAAATTGATTTTTAAATACATTTGACCATTATTTGTATAGGGGTTACCGTTATGAAACTTGACTTTTTAGCCATTTACAAGATGCATGTCGAATATTATTCGATTTGAAAATTTTTCAAAATTTCATGTCAAAATGGCTCATTTCCATAGGTGTTCCCTTGGAAACAGACAAATTTTGAGTTGAAAATTGGAAAATTTTAAACGGGCTGTTATTTGACGTGTATGTTGGGAATGACAAAATATTGAGGATTCCACATGTTAAGCACTTCAAATAATAACCAAATCAAGTTAAAAATATTTCTTAACACGCTAAAAACATTTTGTGTAAAATTGATTTTTAAATACATTTGACCATTATTTAAAGGGGTTACCGTGATGAAACTTGGCTTTTTAGCCATTTACAAGATGTATGTCGAATATTATTCGATTTGAAATTTTTTCAAAATTTCATGTCAAAATGGCTCATTTCCATAGGTGTTCCCTTGGAAACCGACAAATTTTGAGTTGAAAATTGGAAAATTTTAAACGGGCTGCTATTTGACGTGTATGTTGGGAATGACGAAATATGAGGATTCACCATGTTAAGCACTTCAAATAATAACCAAATCTAGTTAAAAATATTTCTTAACACGCTAAAACAATATTTTATAAAATTGATTTTTAAATACATTTGACCATTATTTAATAGGAAAACTTGGCTTTTAGCCATTACAAGATGATGTCGAATATATCATTTGAAATTTTCAAAATTTCATGTCAAAATGGCTCATTTCCATAAGCCAATTTTGAGTTAAAATTGGAAAATTTTAAACATGTATTTGACGTGTATGTTGGGAATGACGAAATATGGAGGATTCACCATGTTAAGCACTTCAAATAATAACCAAATCTAGTTAAAAAATATTTCTTAACACGCTAAAACAATATTTTATAAAATTGATTTTTAAATACATTTGACCATTATTTATAGGGGTAACCGTGATGAAACTTGGCTTTTTAGCCATTTACAAGATGCATGTCGAATATTATTCTATTTGAAATCTTTTCAAAATTTCATGTCAAAATGGCACATTTCCATAGGTGTTCCCTTGGAAAGCGACAAATTTTAAGTTGAAAATTGGAAATTTTTAAACGGGCTGTTATTTGACGTGTATGTTTGAAATGTCGAAAAATTGAGGATTCACCATGTTAAGCCCTTCAAATAATAACCAAATCAAGTTAAAAAATATTTCTTAACACGCTAAAACAATATTGTGTAAAATTGATTTTTAAATACTTTTGACCATTATTTTTATAGGGGTTACCATGATGAAACTTGACCTTCTAGCCATTTCCAAGATGCATGTCGAACATTATACGATTTAAATTTTTTTAAAATTTCATTTCAAAATGGCTCATTTCCATAGGTGTTCCCATGGACACCGACAAATTTTGAGTTGAAAATTGAAAGTTTTTAAATGGGCTGATATTTGGCGTGTGTGTTAGGAATAACGAAAAATTGATGATTCACCATGTTAGCCCTTCAAATAATAACCAAATCAAATTAAAAAATATTTCTTAACACGCTAAAACAATAGTGTAAAATTGATTTTTAAATACATTTGACCATTATTTAAAGGGGTTACCGTGATGAAACTTGGCTTTTTAGCAATTTACAAGATGCATGTCGAATATTATTCGATTTGAAAATTTTTCAAAATTTCATGTCAAAATGGCTCATTTCCATAGGTGTTCCCTTGGAAAGCGACAAATTTTGAGTTGAAAATTGGAAAATTTTAAACGGGCTGTTATTTGACGTGTATGTTGGGAATGACGAAATATTGAGGATTCACCATGTTAAGCACTTCAAATAATAACCAAATCTAGTTAAAAAATATTTCTTAACACGCTAAAACAATATTTTATAAAATTGATTTTTAAATACATTTGACCATTATTTATAGGGGTAACCGTGATGAAACTTGGCTTTTTAGCCATTTACAAGATGCATGTCGAATATTATTCTATTTGAAATCTTTTCAAAATTTCATGTCAAAATGGCTCATTTCCATAGGTGTTCCCTTGGAAAGCGACAAATTTTAAGTTGAAAATTGGAAATTTTTAAACGGGCGTTATTTGACGTGTATGTTTGAAATGTCGAAAAATTGAGGATTCACCATGTTAAGCCCTTCAAATAATAACCAAATCAAGTTAAAAAATATTTCTTAACACGCTAAAACAATATTGTGTAAAATTGATTTTTAAATACTTTTGACCATTATTTTTATAGGGGTTACCATGATGAAACTTGACCTTCTAGCCATTTCCAAGATGCATGTCGAACATTATACGATTTAAATTTTTTTAAAATTTCATTTCAAAATGGCTCATTTCCATAGGTGTTCCCATGGACACCGACAAATTTTGAGTTGAAAATTGAAAGTTTTTAAATGGGCTGATATTTGGCGTGTGTGTTAGGAATAACGAAAAATTGATGATTCACCATGTTAGCCCTTCAAATAATAACCAAATCAAATTAAAAAATATTTCTTAACACGCTAAAACAATAGTGTAAAATTGATTTTTAAATACATTTGACCATTATTTAAAGGGGTTACCGTGATGAAACTTGGCTTTTTAGCAATTTACAAGATGCATGTCGAATATTATTCGATTTGAAAATTTTTCAAAATTTCATGTCAAAATGGCTCATTTCCATAGGTGTTCCCTTGGAAAGCGACAAATTTTGAGTTGAAAATTGGAAAATTTTAAACGGGCTGTTATTTGACGTGTATGTTGGGAATGACGAAATATTGAGGATTCACCATGTTAAGCACTTCAAATAATAACCAAATCTAGTTAAAAAATATTTCTTAACACGCTAAAACAATATTTTATAAAATTGATTTTTAAATACATTTGACCATTATTTATAGGGGTAACCGTGATGAAACTTGGCTTTTTAGCCATTTACAAGATGCATGTCGAATATTATTCTATTTGAAATTTTTTCAAAATTTCATGTCAAAATGGCTCATTTCCATAGGTGTTCCCTTGGAAAGCGACAAATTTTAAGTTGAAAATTGGAAATTTTTAAACGGGCCGTTATTTGACGTGTATGTTGGAAATGTCGAAAAATTGAGGATTCACCATGTTAAGCCCTTCAAATAATAACCAAATCAAGTTAAAAAATATTTCTTAACATGCTAAAACAATATTGTGTAAAATTGATTTTTAAATACATTTGACCATTATTTTTATAGGGGTTACCATGATGAAACTTGACCTTCTAGCCATTTCCAAGATGCATGTCGAACATTATACGATTTAAATTTTTTTAAAATTTCATTTCAAAATGGCTCATTTCCATAGGTGTTCCCATGGACACCGACAAATTTTGAGTTGAAAATTGAAAGTTTTTAAATGGGCTGATATTTGGCGTGTATGTTAGGAATAACGAAAAATTGATGATTCACCATGTTAGCCCTTCAAATAATAACCAAATCAAATTAAAAAATATTTCTTAACACGCTAAAACAATATTGTGTAAAATTGATTTTTAAATACATTTGACCATTATTTGTATAGGGGTTACCGTTATGAAACTTGACTTTTTAGCCATTTACAAGATGCATGTCGAATATTATTCGATTTGAAAATTTTTCAAAATTTCATGTCAAAATGGCTCATTTCCATAGGTGTTCCCTTGGAAAGCGACAAATTTTGAGTTGAAAATTGGAAAATTTTAAACGGCCGTTATTTGACGTGTATGTTGGGAATGACGAAATATTGAGGATTCACCATGTTAAGCACTTCAAATAATAACCAAATCTAGTTAAAAAATATTTCTTAACACGCTAAAACAATATTTTATAAAATTGATTTTTAAATACATTTGACCATTATTTATAGGGGTAACCGTGATGAAACTTGGCTTTTTAGCCATTTACAAGATGCATGTCGAATATTATTCTATTTGAAATTTTTTCAAAATTTCATGTCAAAATGGCTCATTTCCATAGGTGTTCCCTTGGAAAGCGACAAATTTTAAGTTGAAAATTGGAAATTTTTAAACGGGCTGTTATTTGACGTGTATGTTGGAAATGTCGAAAAATTGAGGATTCACCATGTTAAGCCCTTCAAATAATAACCAAATCAAGTTAAAAAATATTTCTTAACATGCTAAAACAATATTGTGTAAAATTGATTTTTAAATACATTTGACCATTATTTTTATAGGGGTTACCATGATGAAACTTGACCTTCTAGCCATTTCCAAGATGCATGTCGAACATTATACGATTAAAATTTTTTTAAAATTTCATTTCAAAATGGCTCATTTCCATAGGTGTTCCCATGGACACCGACAAATTTTGAGTTGAAAATTGAAAGTTTTTAAATGGGCCGATATTTGGCGTGTATGTTAGGAATAACGAAAAATTGATGATTCACCATGTTAGCCCTTCAAATAATAACCAAATCAAATTAAAAAATATTTCTTAACACGCTAAAACAATATTGTGTAAAATTGATTTTTAAATACATTTGACCATTATTTGTATAGGGGTTACCGTTATGAAACTTGACTTTTTAGCCATTTACAAGATGCATGTCGAATATTATTCGATTTGAAAATTTTTCAAAATTTCATGTCAAAATGGCTCATTTCCATAGGTGTTCCCTTGGAAACAGACAAATTTTGAGTTGAAAATTGGAAAATTTTAAACGGGCTGTTATTTGACGTGTATGTTGGGAATGACGAAATATTGAGGATTCCACATGTTAAGCACTTCAAATAATAACCAAATCAAGTTAAAAAATATTTCTTAACACGCTAAAAACATTTTGTGTAAAATTGATTTTTAAATACATTTGACCATTATTTAAAGGGGTTACCGTGATGAAACTTGGCTTTTTAGCCATTTACAAGATGTATGTCGAATATTATTCGATTTGAAAATTTTTCAAAATTTCATGTCAAAATGGCTCATTTCCATAGGTGTTCCCTTGGAAACCGACAAATTTTGAGTTGAAAATTGGAAAATTTTAAACGGGCCGTTATTTGACGTGTATGTTGGGAATGACGAAAAATTGAGGATTCACCATGTTAAGCCCTTCAAATAATAACCAAATCAAGTTAAAAAATATTTCTTAACACGCTAAAAAAATTTGTAAAATTATTTTTAAATACATTTACCATTATTTTTATAGGGGTACATATGAAACTTGACCTTCAGCCATTTACAAGATGCATGTCGAAATTAACGATTTAAAATTTTTTAAAATTTCATGTCAAAATGGCTCATTTCCATAGGTGTTCCCATGGAAACCGACAAATTTTGAGTTGAAAATTGAAAGTTTTTAAATGGGCGATATTTGGCGTGTATGTTAGGAATAACGAAAAATTGATGATTCACCATGTTAGTCCTTCAAATAATAACCAAATCAAATTAAAAAATATTTCTTAACACGCTAAAACAATAGTGTAAAATTGATTTTTAAATACATTTGACCATTATTTAAAGGGTTACTGATGAAACTTGGCTTTTTAGCAATTTACAAGATGCATGTCGAATATTATTCGATTTGAAAATTTTTCAAAATTTCATGTCAAAATGGCTCATTTCCATAGGTGTTCCCTTGAAAGCGACAAATTTTGAGTTGAAAATTGGAAAATTTTAAACGGGCCGTTATTTGACGTGTATGTTGGGAATGACGAAATATTGAGGATTCACCATGTTAAGCACTTCAAATAATAACCAAATCTAGTTAAAAAATATTTCTTAACACGCTAAAACAATATTTTATAAAATTGATTTTTAAATACATTTGACCATTATTTATAGGGGTAACCGTGATGAAACTTGGCTTTTTAGCCATTTACAAGATGCATGTCGAATATTATTCTATTTGAAATTTTTTCAAAATTTCATGTCAAAATGGCTCATTTCCATAGGTGTTCCCTTGAAAGCGACAAATTTTAAGTTGAAAATTGGAAATTTTTAAACGGGACGTTATTTGACGTGTATGTTGGAAATGTCGAAAAATTGAGGATTCACCATGTTAAGCCCTTCAAATAATAACCAAATCAAGTTAAAAAATATTTCTTAACACGCTAAAACAATATTGTGTAAAATTGATTTTTAAATACATTTGACCATTATTTTTATAGGGGTTACCATGATGAAACTTGACCTTCTAGCCATTTCCAAGATGCATGTCGAACATTATACGATTTAAATTTTTTTAAAATTTCATGTCAAAATGGCTCATTTCCATAGGTGTTCCCTTGGAAACCGACAAATTTTGAGTTGAAAATTGGAAAATTTTAAACGGGCGATATTTGGCGTGTATGTTGGGAATGACGAAAAATTGAGATTCACCATGTTAAGCCCTTCAAATAATAACCAAATCAAGTTAAAAAATATTTCTTAACACGCTAAAACAATATTGTGTAAAATTGATTTTTAAATACATTTGACCATTATTTTATAGGGGTTACCGTGATGAAACTTGGCTTTTTAGCCATTTACAAGATGCATGTCGAATATTATTCGATTTGAAAATTTTTCAAAATTTCATGTCAAAATGGCTCATTTCCATAGGTGTTCCCTTGGAAACCGACAAATTTTGAGTTGAAAATTGGAAAATTTTTAAACGGGGTGATATTTGACGTGTATGTTGGGAATGACGAAAAATTGAGGATTCACCATGTTAAGCACTTCAAATAATAACCAAATCAAGTTAAAAAATATTTCTTAACACGCTAAAACAATATTGTGTAAAATTGATTTTTAAATACATTTGACCATTATTTAAAGGGGTTACCGTGATGAAACTTGGCTTTTTAGCCATTTACAAGATGCATGTCGAATATTATTCGATTTGAAAATTTTTCAAAATTTCATGTCAAAATGGCTCATTTCCATAGGTGTTCCCTTGGAAAGCGACAAATTTTGAGTTGAAAATTGGAAAATTTTAAACGGCCGTTATTTGACGTGTATGTTGGGAATGACGAAATATTGAGGATTCACCATGTTAAGCACTTCAAATAATAACCAAATCTAGTTAAAAAATATTTCTTAACACGCTAAAACAATATTTTATAAAATTGATTTTTAAATACATTTGACCATTATTTATAGGGGTAACCGTGATGAAACTTGGCTTTTTAGCCATTTACAAGATGCATGTCGAATATTATTCTATTTGAAAATTTTTCAAAATTTCATGTCAAAATGGCTCATTTCCATAGGTGTTCCCTTGGAAAGCGACAAATTTTAAGTTGAAAATTGGAAATTTTTAAACGGGCTGTTATTTGACGTGTATGTTGGAAATGTCGAAAAATTGAGGATTCACCATGTTAAGCCCTTCAAATAATAACCAAATCAAGTTAAAAAATATTTCTTAACACGCTAAAACAATATTGTGTAAAATTGATTTTTAAATACATTTGACCATTATTTTTATAGGGGTTACCATGATGAAACTTGACCTTCTAGCCATTTCCAAGATGCATGTCGAACATTATACGATTTAAATTTTTTTAAAATTTCATTTCAAAATGGCTCATTTCCATAGGTGTTCCCATGGACACCGACAAATTTTGAGTTGAAAATTGAAAGTTTTTAAATGGGCTGATATTTGGCGTGTATGTTAGGAATAACGAAAAATTGATGATTCACCATGTTAGCCCTTCAAATAATAACCAAATCAAATTAAAAAATATTTCTTAACACGCTAAAACAATATTGTGTAAAATTGATTTTTAAATACATTTGACCATTATTTTTATAGGGGTTACCGTTATGAAACTTGACTTTTTAGCCATTTACAAGATGCATGTCGAATATTATTCGATTTGAAAATTTTTCAAAATTTCATGTCAAAATGGCTCATTTCCATAGGTGTTCCCTTGGAAACCGACAAATTTTGAGTTGAAAATTGGAAAATTTTAAACGGGTTGTTATTTGACGTGTATGTTGGGAATGACGAAATATTGAGGATTCACCATGTTAAGCACTTCAAATAATAACCAAATCAAGTTAAAAAATATTTCTTAACACGCTAAAACAATATTGTGTAAAATTGATTTTTAAATACATTTGACCATTATTTAAAGGGGTTACCGTGATGAAACTTGGCTTTTTAGCCATTTACAAGATGTATGTCGAATATTATTCGATTTGAAAATTTTTCAAAATTTCATGTCAAAATGGCTCATTTCCATAGGTGTTCCCTTGGAAAGCGACAAATTTTGAGTTGAAAATTGGAAAATTTTAAACGGGCCGTTATTTGACGTGTATGTTGGGAATGACGAAATATTGAGGATTCACCATGTTAAGCACTTCAAATAATAACCAAATCTAGTTAAAAAATATTTCTTAACACGCTAAAACAATATTTTATAAAATTGATTTTTAAATACATTTGACCATTATTTATAGGGGTAACCGTGATGAAACTTGGCTTTTTAGCCATTTACAAGATGCATGTCGAATATTATTCTATTTGAAATTTTTTCAAAATTTCATGTCAAAATGGCTCATTTCCATAGGTGTTCCCTTGGAAAGCGACAAATTTTAAGTTGAAAATTGGAAATTTTTAAACGGGCTGTTATTTGACGTGTATGTTGGAAATGTCGAAAAATTGAGGATTCACCATGTTAAGCCCTTCAAATAATAACCAAATCAAGTTAAAAAATATTTCTTAACACGCTAAAACAATATTGTGTAAAATTGATTTTTAAATACATTTGACCATTATTTTTATAGGGGTTACCATGATGAAACTTGACCTTCTAGCCATTTCCAAGATGCATGTCGAACATTATACGATTTAAATTTTTTTAAAATTTCATTTCAAAATGGCTCATTTCCATAGGTGTTCCCATGGACACCGACAAATTTTGAGTTGAAAATTGAAAGTTTTTAAATGGGCTGATATTTGGCGTGTATGTTAGGAATAACGAAAAATTGATGATTCACCATGTTAGCCCTTCAAATAATAACCAAATCAAATTAAAAAATATTTCTTAACACGCTAAAACAATATTGTGTAAAATTGATTTTTAAATACATTTGACCATTATTTAAAGGGGTTACCGTGATGAAACTTGGCTTTTTAGCCATTTACAAGATGCATGTCGAATATTATTCGATTTGAAAATTTTTCAAAATTTCATGTCAAAATGGCTCATTTCCATAGGTGTTCCCTTGGAAAGCGACAACTTTTGAGTTGAAAATTGGAAAATTTTAAACGGGCCGTTATTTGACGTGTATGTTGGGAATGACGAAATATTGAGGATTCACCATGTTAAGCACTTCAAATAATAACCAAATCTAGTTAAAAAATATTTCTTAACACGCTAAAACAATATTTTATAAAATTGATTTTTAAATACATTTGACCATTATTTATAGGGGTAACCGTGATGAAACTTGGCTTTTTAGCCATTTACAAGATGCATGTCGAATATTATTCTATTTGAAATTTTTTCAAAATTTCATGTCAAAATGGCTCATTTCCATAGGTGTTCCCTTGGAAAGCGACAAATTTTAAGTTGAAAATTGGAAATTTTTAAACGGGCCGTTATTTGACGTGTATGTTGGAAATGTCGAAAAATTGAGGATTCACCATGTTAAGCCCTTCAAATAATAACCAAATCAAGTTAAAAAATATTTCTTAACATGCTAAAACAATATTGTGTAAAATTGATTTTTAAATACATTTGACCATTATTTTTATAGGGGTTACCATGATGAAACTTGACCTTCTAGCCATTTCCAAGATGCATGTCGAACATTATACGATTTAAAATTTTTTTAAAATTTCATTTCAAAATGGCTCATTTCCATAGGTGTTCCCATGGACACCGACAAATTTTGAGTTGAAAATTGAAAGTTTTTAAATGGGCCGATATTTGGCGTGTATGTTAGGAATAACGAAAAATTGATGATTCACCATGTTAGCCCTTCAAATAATAACCAAATCAAATTAAAAAATATTTCTTAACACGCTAAAACAATATTGTGTAAAATTGATTTTTAAATACATTTGACCATTATTTGTATAGGGGTTACCGTTATGAAACTTGACTTTTTAGCCATTTACAAGATGCATGTCGAATATTATTCGATTTGAAAATTTTTCAAAATTTCATGTCAAAATGGCTCATTTCCATAGGTGTTCCCTTGGAAAGCGACAAATTTTGAGTTGAAAATTGGAAAATTTTAAACGGGCCGTTATTTGACGTGTATGTTGGGAATGACGAAATATTGAGGATTCACCATGTTAAGCACTTCAAATAATAACCAAATCTAGTTAAAAAATATTTCTTAACACGCTAAAACAATATTTTATAAAATTGATTTTTAAATACATTTGACCATTATTTATAGGGGTAACCGTGATGAAACTTGGCTTTTTAGCCATTTACAAGATGCATGTCGAATATTATTCTATTTGAAAATTTTTCAAAATTTCATGTCAAAATGGCTCATTTCCATAGGTGTTCCCTTGGAAAGCGACAAATTTTAAGTTGAAAATTGGAAATTTTTAAACGGGCCGTTATTTGACGTGTATGTTGGAAATGTCGAAAAATTGAGGATTCACCATGTTAAGCCCTTCAAATAATAACCAAATCAAGTTAAAAAATATTTCTTAACACGCTAAAACAATATTGTGTAAAATTGATTTTTAAATACATTTGACCATTATTTTTATAGGGGTTACCATGATGAAACTTGACCTTCTAGCCATTTCCAAGATGCATGTCGAACATTATACGATTTAAATTTTTTTAAAATTTCATTTCAAAATGGCTCATTTCCATAGGTGTTCCCATGGACACCGACAAATTTTGAGTTGAAAATTGAAAGTTTTTAAATGGGCCGATATTTGGCGTGTATGTTAGGAATAACGAAAAATTGATGATTCACCATGTTAGCCCTTCAAATAATAACCAAATCAAATTAAAAAATATTTCTTAACACGCTAAAACAATATTGTGTAAAATTGATTTTTAAATACATTTGACCATTATTTTTATAGGGGTTACCGTTATGAAACTTGACTTTTTAGCCATTTACAAGATGCATGTCGAATATTATTCGATTTGAAAATTTTTCAAAATTTCATGTCAAAATGGCTCATTTCCATAGGTGTTCCCTTGGAAACCGACAAATTTTGAGTTGAAAATTGGAAAATTTTAAACGGGCTGTTATTTGACGTGTATGTTGGGAATGACGAAATATTGAGGATTCACCATGTTAAGCACTTCAAATAATAACCAAATCTAGTTAAAAAATATTTCTTAACACGCTAAAACAATATTTTATAAAATTGATTTTTAAATACATTTGACCATTATTTAAAGGGGTTACCGTGATGAAACTTGGCTTTTTAGCCATTTACAAGATGCATGTCGAATATTATTCGATTTGAAAATTTTTCAAAATTTCATGTCAAAATGGCTCATTTCCATAGGTGTTCCCTTGGAAAGCGACAAATTTTAAGTTGAAAATTGGAAAATTTTTAAACGGGCGTTATTTGACGTGTATGTTGGAAATGTCGAAAAATTGAGGATTCACCATGTTAAGCCCTTCAAATAATAACCAAATCAAGTTAAAAAATATTTCTTAACACGCTAAAACAATATTGTGTAAAATTGATTTTTAAATACATTTGACCATTATTTTTATAGGGGTTACCATGATGAAACTTGACTTTTTAGCCATTTCCAAGATGCATGTCGAACATTATACGATTTAAATTTTTTAAAATTTCATTTCAAAATGGCTCATTTCCATAGGTGTTCCCATGGACACCGACAAATTTTGAGTTGAAAATTGAAAGTTTTTAAATGGGCGTATTTGGCGTGTATGTTGAGATAACGAAAAATTGATGATTCACCATGTTAGCCCTTCAAATAATAACCAAATCAAATTAAAAAATATTTCTTAACACGCTAAAACAATATTGTGTAAAATTGATTTTTAAATACATTTGACCATTATTTTAAAGGGGTTACCGTGATGAAACTTGGCTTTTTAGCCATTTACAAGATGCATGTCGAATATTATTCGATTTGAAAATTTTTCAAAATTTCATGTCAAAATGGCTCATTTCCATAGGTGTTCCCTTGGAAACCGACAAATTTTGAGTTGAAAATTGGAAAATTTTAAACGGCCGTTATTTGACGTGTATGTTGGGAATGACGAAATATTGAGGATTCACCATGTTAAGCACTTCAAATAATAACCAAATCTAGTTAAAAAATATTTCTTAACACGCTAAAACAATATTTTATAAAATTGATTTTTAAATACATTTGACCATTATTTAAAGGGGTTACCGTGATGAAACTTGGCTTTTTAGCCATTTACAAGATGCATGTCGAATATTATTCGATTTGAAAATTTTTCAAAATTTCATGTCAAAATGGCTCATTTCCTTAGGTGTTCCCTTGGAAAGCGACAAATTTTGAGTTGAAAATTGGAAAATTTTAAACGGGCCGTTATTTGACGTGTATGTTGGGAATGACGAAATATTGAGGATTCACCATGTTAAGCACTTCAAATAATAACCAAATCTAGTTAAAAAATATTTCTTAACACGCTAAAACAATATTTTATAAAATTGATTTTTAAATACATTTGACCATTATTTATAGGGGTAACCGTGATGAAACTTGGCTTTTTAGCCATTTACAAGATGCATGTCGAATATTATTCTATTTGAAAATTTTTCAAAATTTCATGTCAAAATGGCTCATTTCCATAGGTGTTCCCTTGGAAAGCGACAAATTTTAAGTTGAAAATTGGAAATTTTTAAACGGGCCGTTATTTGACGTGTATGTTGGAAATGTCGAAAAATTGAGGATTCACCATGTTAAGCCCTTCAAATAATAACCAAATCAAGTTAAAAAATATTTCTTAACACGCTAAAACAATATTGTGTAAAATTGATTTTTAAATACATTTGACCATTATTTTTATAGGGGTTACCATGATGAAACTTGACCTTCTAGCCATTTCCAAGATGCATGTCGAACATTATACGATTTAAATTTTTTTAAAATTTCATTTCAAAATGGCTCATTTCCATAGGTGTTCCCATGGACACCGACAAATTTTGAGTTGAAAATTGAAAGTTTTTAAATGGGCCGATATTTGGCGTGTATGTTAGGAATAACGAAAAATTGATGATTCACCATGTTAGCCCTTCAAATAATAACCAAATCAAATTAAAAAATATTTCTTAACACGCTAAAACAATATTGTGTAAAATTGATTTTTAAATACATTTGACCATTATTTTTATAGGGGTTACCGTTATGAAACTTGACTTTTTAGCCATTTACAAGATGCATGTCGAATATTATTCGATTTGAAAATTTTTCAAAATTTCATGTCAAAATGGCTCATTTCCATAGGTGTTCCCTTGGAAACCGACAAATTTTGAGTTGAAAATTGGAAAATTTTAAACGGGCCGTTATTTGACGTGTATGTTGGGAATGACGAAATATTGAGGATTCACCATGTTAAGCACTTCAAATAATAACCAAATCTAGTTAAAAAATATTTCTTAACACGCTAAAACAATATTTTATAAAATTGATTTTTAAATACATTTGACCATTATTTATAGGGGTTACCGTGATGAAACTTGGCTTTTTAGCCATTTACAAGATGCATGTCGAATATTATTCTATTTGAAATTTTTTCAAAATTTCATGTCAAAATGGCTCATTTCCATAGGTGTTCCCTTGGAAAGCGACAAATTTTAAGTTGAAAATTGGAAATTTTTAAACGGGCCGTTATTTGACGTGTATGTTGGAAATGTCGAAAAATTGAGGATTCACCATGTTAAGCCCTTCAAATAATAACCAAATCAAGTTAAAAAATATTTCTTAACACGCTAAAACAATATTGTGTAAAATTGATTTTTAAATACATTTGACCATTATTTTTATAGGGGTTACCATGATGAAACTTGACCTTCTAGCCATTTCCAAGATGCATGTCGAACATTATACGATTTAAATTTTTTTAAAATTTCATTCAAAATGGCTCATTTCCATAGGTGTTCCCTGGACACCGACAAATTTTGAGTTGAAAATTGAAAGTTTTTAAATGGGCGTTATTTGGCGTGTATGTTGGGAATAACGAAAAATTGATGATTCACCATGTTAGCCCTTCAAATAATAACCAAATCAAATTAAAAAATATTTCTTAACACGCTAAAACAATATTGTGTAAAATTGATTTTTAAATACATTTGACCATTATTTATAGGGGTTACCGTGATGAAACTTGGCTTTTTAGCCATTTACAAGATGCATGTCGAATATTATTCGATTTGAAAATTTTTCAAAATTTCATGTCAAAATGGCTCATTTCCATAGGTGTTCCCTTGGAAAGCGACAAATTTTGAGTTGAAAATTGGAAAATTTTAAACGGGCTGTTATTTGACGTGTATGTTGGGAATGACGAAATATTGAGGATTCACCATGTTAAGCACTTCAAATAATAACCAAATCTAGTTAAAAAATATTTCTTAACACGCTAAAACAATATTTTATAAAATTGATTTTTAAATACATTTGACCATTATTTATAGGGGTAACCGTGATGAAACTTGGCTTTTTAGCCATTTACAAGATGCATGTCGAATATTATTCTATTTGAAATTTTTTCAAAATTTCATGTCAAAATGGCTCATTTCCATAGGTGTTCCCTTGGAAAGCGACAAATTTTAAGTTGAAAATTGGAAATTTTTAAACGGGTCGTTATTTGACGTGTATGTTGGAAATGTCGAAAAATTGAGGATTCACCATGTTAAGCCCTTCAAATAATAACCAAATCAAGTTAAAAAATATTTCTTAACACGCTAAAACAATATTGTGTAAAATTGATTTTTAAATACATTTGACCATTATTTTTATAGGGGTTACCATGATGAAACTTGACCTTCTAGCCATTTCCAAGATGCATGTCGAACATTATACGATTTAAATTTTTTTAAAATTTCATTTCAAAATGGCTCATTTCCATAGGTGTTCCCATGGACACCGACAAATTTTGAGTTGAAAATTGAAAGTTTTTAAATGGGCCGATATTTGGCGTGTATGTTAGGAATAACGAAAAATTGATGATTCACCATGTTAGCCCTTCAAATAATAACCAAATCAAATTAAAAAATATTTCTTAACACGCTAAAACAATATTGTGTAAAATTGATTTTTAAATACATTTGACCATTATTTTATAGGGGTTACCGTGATGAAACTTGGCTTTTTAGCCATTTACAAGATGCATGTCGAATATTATTCGATTTGAAAATTTTTCAAAATTTCATGTCAAAATGGCTCATTTCCATAGGTGTTCCCTTGGAAAGCGACAAATTTTGAGTTGAAAATTGGAAAATTTTAAACGGGCCGTTATTTGACGTGTATGTTGGGAATGACGAAATATTGAGGATTCACCATGTTAAGCACTTCAAATAATAACCAAATCTAGTTAAAAAATATTTCTTAACACGCTAAAACAATATTTTATAAAATTGATTTTTAAATACATTTGACCATTATTTATAGGGGTAACCGTGATGAAACTTGGCTTTTTAGCCATTTACAAGATGCATGTCGAATATTATTCTATTTGAAAATTTTTCAAAATTTCATGTCAAAATGGCTCATTTCCATAGGTGTTCCCTTGGAAAGCGACAAATTTTAAGTTGAAAATTGGAAATTTTTAAACGGGCCGTTATTTGACGTGTATGTTGGAAATGTCGAAAAATTGAGGATTCACCATGTTAAGCCCTTCAAATAATAACCAAATCAAGTTAAAAAATATTTCTTAACACGCTAAAACAATATTGTGTAAAATTGATTTTTAAATACATTTGACCATTATTTTTATAGGGGTTACCATGATGAAACTTGACCTTCTAGCCATTTCCAAGATGCATGTCGAACATTATACGATTTAAATTTTTTTAAAATTTCATTTCAAAATGGCTCATTTCCATAGGTGTTCCCATGGACACCGACAAATTTTGAGTTGAAAATTGAAAGTTTTTAAATGGGCCGATATTTGGCGTGTATGTTAGGAATAACGAAAAATTGATGATTCACCATGTTAGCCCTTCAAATAATAACCAAATCAAATTAAAAAATATTTCTTAACACGCTAAAACAATATTGTGTAAAATTGATTTTTAAATACATTTGACCATTATTTTTATAGGGGTTACCGTTATGAAACTTGACTTTTTAGCCATTTACAAGATGCATGTCGAATATTATTCGATTTGAAAATTTTTCAAAATTTCATGTCAAAATGGCTCATTTCCATAGGTGTTCCCTTGGAAACCGACAAATTTTGAGTTGAAAATTGGAAAATTTTAAACGGGCCGTTATTTGACGTGTATGTTGGGAATGACGAAATATTGAGGATTCACCATGTTAAGCACTTCAAATAATAACCAAATCAAGTTAAAAAATATTTCTTAACACGCTAAAACAATATTGTGTAAAATTGATTTTTAAATACATTTGACCATTATTTAAAGGGGGTTACCGTGATGAAACTTGGCTTTTTAGCCATTTACAAGATGCATGTCGAATATTATTCGATTTGAAAATTTTTCAAAATTTCATGTCAAAATGGCTCATTTCCATAGGTGTTCCCTTGGAAAGCGACAAATTTTGAGTTGAAAATTGGAAAATTTTAAACGGGTGTTATTTGACGTGTATGTTGGGAATGACGAAATATTGAGGATTCACCATGTTAAGCACTTCAAATAATAACCAAATCAAGTTAAAAAATATTTCTTAACACGCTAAAACAATATTGTGTAAAATTGATTTTTAAATACATTTGACCATTATTTAAAGGTAAAAACATTCAAAATAATCAAAAATCATAATCACTCTACAAAAAAAATGAAAAATATTGACGTGTATTAATACGAAAATTAATTCACCATTAGCCTTAAATAATAACCAAATCAATTAAAAAATATTCTAACACGCTAAAACAATATTGTGTAAAATTGATTTTTAAATACATTTGACCATTATTTAAAGGGGTTACGTGATGAAACTTGGCTTTTTAGCCATTTACAAGATGCATGTCGAATATTATTCGATTTGAAAATTTTTCAAAATTTCATGTCAAAATGGCTCATTTCCATAGGTGTTCCCTTGGAAAGCGACAAATTTTGAGTTGAAAATTGGAAAATTTTAAACGGGCTGTTATTTGACGTGTATGTTGGGAATGACGAAATATTGAGGATTCACCATGTTAAGCACTTCAAATAATAACCAAATCTAGTTAAAAAATATTTCTTAACACGCTAAAACAATATTTTATAAAATTGATTTTTAAATACATTTGACCATTATTTATAGGGGTAACCGTGATGAAACTTGGCTTTTTAGCCATTTACAAGATGCATGTCGAATATTATTCTATTTGAAAATTTTTCAAAATTTCATGTCAAAATGGCTCATTTCCATAGGTGTTCCCTTGGAAAGCGACAAATTTTAAGTTGAAAATTGGAAATTTTTAAACGGGCCGTTATTTGACGTGTATGTTGGAAATGTCGAAAAATTGAGGATTCACCATGTTAAGCCCTTCAAATAATAACCAAATCAAGTTAAAAAATATTTCTTAACACGCTAAAACAATATTGTGTAAAATTGATTTTTAAATACATTTGACCATTATTTTTATAGGGGTTACCATGATGAAACTTGACCTTCTAGCCATTTCCAAGATGCATGTCGAACATTATACGATTTAAATTTTTTTAAAATTTCATTTCAAAATGGCTCATTTCCATAGGTGTTCCCATGGACACCGACAAATTTTGAGTTGAAAATTGAAAGTTTTTAAATGGGCCGATATTTGGCGTGTATGTTAGGAATAACGAAAAATTGATGATTCACCATGTTAGCCCTTCAAATAATAACCAAATCAAATTAAAAAATATTTCTTAACACGCTAAAACAATATTGTGTAAAATTGATTTTTAAATACATTTGACCATTATTTTTATAGGGATTACCGTTATGAAACTTGACTTTTTAGCCATTTACAAGATGCATGTCGAATATTATTCGATTTGAAAATTTTTCAAAATTTCATGTCAAAATGGCTCATTTCCATAGGTGTTCCCTTGGAAACCGACAAATTTTGAGTTGAAAATTGGAAAATTTTAAACGGGCCGTTATTTGACGTGTATGTTGGGAATGACGAAATATTGAGGATTCACCATGTTAAGCACTTCAAATAATAACCAAATCAAGTTAAAAAATATTTCTTAACACGCTAAAACAATATTGTGTAAAATTGATTTTTAAATACATTTGACCATTATTTAAAGGGGTTACCGTGATGAAACTTGGCTTTTTAGCCATTTACAAGATGCATGTCGAATATTATTCGATTTGAAAATTTTTCAAAATTTCATGTCAAAATGGCTCATTTCCATAGGTGTTCCCTTGGAAAGCGACAAATTTTGAGTTGAAAATTGGAAAATTTTAAACGGGCCGTTATTTGACGTGTATGTTGGGAATGACGAAATATTGAGGATTCACCATGTTAAGCACTTCAAATAATAACCAAATCTAGTTAAAAAATATTTCTTAACACGCTAAAACAATATTTTATAAAATTGATTTTTAAATACATTTGACCATTATTTATAGGGGTAACCGTGATGAAACTTGGCTTTTTAGCCATTTACAAGATGCATGTCGAATATTATTCTATTTGAAAATTTTTCAAAATTTCATGTCAAAATGGCTCATTTCCATAGGTGTTCCCTTGGAAAGCGACAAATTTTAAGTTGAAAATTGGAAATTTTTAAACGGGCCGTTATTTGACGTGTATGTTGGAAATGTCGAAAAATTGAGGATTCACCATGTTAAGCCCTTCAAATAATAACCAAATCAAGTTAAAAAATATTTCTTAACACGCTAAAACAATATTGTGTAAAATTGATTTTTAAATACATTTGACCATTATTTTTATAGGGGTTACCATGATGAAACTTGACCTTCTAGCCATTTCCAAGATGCATGTCGAACATTATACGATTTAAATTTTTTTAAAATTTCATTTCAAAATGGCTCATTTCCATAGGTGTTCCCATGGACACCGACAAATTTTGAGTTGAAAATTGAAAGTTTTTAAATGGGCTGATATTTGGCGTGTATGTTAGGAATAACGAAAAATTGATGATTCACCATGTTAGCCCTTCAAATAATAACCAAATCAAATTAAAAAATATTTCTTAACACGCTAAAACAATATTGTGTAAAATTGATTTTTAAATACATTTGACCATTATTTGTATAGGGGTTACCGTTATGAAACTTGACTTTTTAGCCATTTACAAGATGCATGTCGAATATTATTCGATTTGAAAATTTTTCAAAATTTCATGTCAAAATGGCTCATTTCCATAGGTGTTCCCTTGGAAACCGACAAATTTTGAGTTGAAAATTGGAAAATTTTAAACGGGCCGTTATTTGACGTGTATGTTGGGAATGACGAAATATTGAGGATTCACCATGTTAAGCACTTCAAATAATAACCAAATCAAGTTAAAAAATATTTCTTAACACGCTAAAACAATATTGTGTAAAATTGATTTTTAAATACATTTGACCATTATTTAAAGGGGTTACCGTGATGAAACTTGGCTTTTTAGCCATTTACAAGATGCATGTCGAATATTATTCGATTTGAAAATTTTTCAAAATTTCATGTCAAAATGGCTCATTTCCATAGGTGTTCCCTTGGAAAGCGACAAATTTTGAGTTGAAAATTGGAAAATTTTAAACGGGCCGTTATTTGACGTGTATGTTGGGAATGACGAAATATTGAGGATTCACCATGTTAAGCACTTCAAATAATAACCAAATCTAGTTAAAAAATATTTCTTAACACGCTAAAACAATATTTTATAAAATTGATTTTTAAATACATTTGACCATTATTTATAGGGGTAACCGTGATGAAACTTGGCTTTTTAGCCATTTACAAGATGCATGTCGAATATTATTCTATTTGAAAATTTTTCAAAATTTCATGTCAAAATGGCTCATTTCCATAGGTGTTCCCTTGGAAAGCGACAAATTTTAAGTTGAAAATTGGAAATTTTTAAACGGGCCGTTATTTGACGTGTATGTTGGAAATGTCGAAAAATTGAGGATTCACCATGTTAAGCCCTTCAAATAATAGCCAAATCAAGTTAAAAAATATTTCTTAACACGCTAAAACAATATTGTGTAAAATTGATTTTTAAATACATTTGACCATTATTTTTATAGGGGTTACCATGATGAAACTTGACCTTCTAGCCATTTCCAAGATGCATGTCGAACATTATACGATTTAAATTTTTTTAAAATTTCATTTCAAAATGGCTCATTTCCATAGGTGTTCCCATGGACACCGACAAATTTTGAGTTGAAAATTGAAAGTTTTTAAATGGGCCGATATTTGGCGTGTATGTTAGGAATAACGAAAAATTGATGATTCACCATGTTAGCCCTTCAAATAATAACCAAATCAAATTAAAAAATATTTCTTAACACGCTAAAACAATATTGTGTAAAATTGATTTTTAAATACATTTGACCATTATTTTAAAGGGGTTACCGTGATGAAACTTGGCTTTTTAGCCATTTACAAGATGCATGTCGAATATTATTCGATTTGAAAATTTTTCAAAATTTCATGTCAAAATGGCTCATTTCCATAGGTGTTCCCTTGGAAAGCGACAAATTTTGAGTTGAAAATTGGAAAATTTTAAACGGGCCGTTATTTGACGTGTATGTTGGGAATGACGAAATATTGAGGATTCACCATGTTAAGCACTTCAAATAATAACCAAATCTAGTTAAAAAATATTTCTTAACACGCTAAAACAATATTTTATAAAATTGATTTTTAAATACATTTGACCATTATTTATAGGGGTAACCGTGATGAAACTTGGCTTTTTAGCCATTTACAAGATGCATGTCGAATATTATTCTATTTGAAATTTTTTCAAAATTTCATGTCAAAATGGCTCATTTCCATAGGTGTTCCCTTGGAAAGCGACAAATTTTAAGTTGAAAATTGGAAATTTTTAAACGGGCCGTTATTTGACGTGTATGTTGGAAATGTCGAAAAATTGAGGATTCACCATGTTAAGCCCTTCAAATAATAACCAAATCAAGTTAAAAAATATTTCTTAACACGCTAAAACAATATTGTGTAAAATTGATTTTTAAATACATTTGACCATTATTTTTATAGGGGTTACCATGATGAAACTTGACCTTCTAGCCATTTCCAAGATGCATGTCGAACATTATACGATTTAAATTTTTTTAAAATTTCATTTCAAAATGGCTCATTTCCATAGGTGTTCCCATGGACACCGACAAATTTTGAGTTGAAAATTGAAAGTTTTTAAATGGGCCGATATTTGGCGTGTATGTTAGGAATAACGAAAAATTGATGATTCACCATGTTAGCCCTTCAAATAATAACCAAATCAAATTAAAAAATATTTCTTAACACGCTAAAACAATATTGTGTAAAATTGATTTTTAAATACATTTGACCATTATTTAAAGGGGTTACCGTGATGAAACTTGGCTTTTTAGCCATTTACAAGATGCATGTCGAATATTATTCGATTTGAAAATTTTTCAAAATTTCATGTCAAAATGGCTCATTTCCATAGGTGTTCCCTTGGAAAGCGACAAATTTTGAGTTGAAAATTGGAAAATTTTAAACGGGCCGTTATTTGACGTGTATGTTGGGAATGACGAAATATTGAGGATTCACCATGTTAAGCACTTCAAATAATAACCAAATCTAGTTAAAAAATATTTCTTAACACGCTAAAACAATATTTTATAAAATTGATTTTTAAATACATTTGACCATTATTTATAGGGGTAACCGTGATGAAACTTGGCTTTTTAGCCATTTACAAGATGCATGTCGAATATTATTCTATTTGAAAATTTTTCAAAATTTCATGTCAAAATGGCTCATTTCCATAGGTGTTCCCTTGGAAAGCGACAAATTTTAAGTTGAAAATTGGAAATTTTTAAACGGGCCGTTATTTGACGTGTATGTTGGAAATGTCGAAAAATTGAGGATTCACCATGTTAAGCCCTTCAAATAATAACCAAATCAAGTTAAAAAATATTTCTTAACATGCTAAAACAATATTGTGTAAAATTGATTTTTAAATACATTTGACCATTATTTTTATAGGGGTTACCATGATGAAACTTGACCTTCTAGCCATTTCCAAGATGCATGTCGAACATTATACGATTTAAATTTTTTTAAAATTTCATTTCAAAATGGCTCATTTCCATAGGTGTTCCCATGGACACCGACAAATTTTGAGTTGAAAATTGAAAGTTTTTAAATGGGCCGATATTTGGCGTGTATGTTAGGAATAACGAAAAATTGATGATTCACCATGTTAGCCCTTCAAATAATAACCAAATCAAATTAAAAAATATTTCTTAACACGCTAAAACAATATTGTGTAAAATTGATTTTTAAATACATTTGACCATTATTTGTATAGGGGTTACCGTTATGAAACTTGACTTTTTAGCCATTTACAAGATGCATGTCGAATATTATTCGATTTGAAAATTTTTCAAAATTTCATGTCAAAATGGCTCATTTCCATAGGTGTTCCCTTGGAAACCGACAAATTTTGAGTTGAAAATTGGAAAATTTTAAACGGGCTGTTATTTGACGTGTATGTTGGGAATGACGAAATATTGAGGATTCCACATGTTAAGCACTTCAAATAATAACCAAATCAAGTTAAAAAATATTTCTTAACACGCTAAAAAAATATTGTGTAAAATTGATTTTTAAATACATTTGACCATTATTTAAAGGGGTTACCGTGATGAAACTTGGCTTTTTAGCCATTTACAAGATGTATGTCGAATATTATTCGATTTGAAAATTTTTCAAAATTTCATGTCAAAATGGCTCATTTCCATAGGTGTTCCCTTGGAAAGCGACAAATTTTGAGTTGAAAATTGGAAAATTTTAAACGGGCTGTTATTTGACGTGTATGTTGGGAATGACGAAATATGGAGGATTCACCATGTTAAGCACTTCAAATAATAACCAAATCTAGTTAAAAAATATTTCTTAACACGCTAAAACAATATTTTATAAAATTGATTTTTAAATACATTTGACCATTATTTATAGGGGTAACCGTGATGAAACTTGGCTTTTTAGCCATTTACAAGATGCATGTCGAATATTATTCTATTTGAAATCTTTTCAAAATTTCATGTCAAAATGGCTCATTTCCATAGGTGTTCCCTTGGAAAGCGACAAATTTTAAGTTGAAAATTGGAAATTTTTAAACGGGCCGTTATTTGACGTGTATGTTGGAAATGTCGAAAAATTGAGGATTCACCATGTTAAGCCCTTCAAATAATAACCAAATCAAGTTAAAAAATATTTCTTAACACGCTAAAACAATATTGTGTAAAATTGATTTTTAAATACTTTTGACCATTATTTTTATAGGGGTTACCATGATGAAACTTGACCTTCTAGCCATTTCCAAGATGCATGTCGAACATTATACGATTTAAATTTTTTTAAAATTTCATTTCAAAATGGCTCATTTCCATAGGTGTTCCCATGGACACCGACAAATTTTGAGTTGAAAATTGAAAGTTTTTAAATGGGCCGATATTTGGCGTGTATGTTAGGAATAACGAAAAATTGATGATTCACCATGTTAGCCCTTCAAATAATAACCAAATCAAATTAAAAAATATTTCTTAACACGCTAAAACAATATTGTGTAAAATTGATTTTTAAATACATTTGACCATTATTTAAAGGGGTTACCGTGATGAAACTTGGCTTTTTAGCAATTTACAAGATGCATGTCGAATATTATTCGATTTGAAAATTTTTCAAAATTTCATGTCAAAATGGCTCATTTCCATAGGTGTTCCCTTGGAAAGCGACAAATTTTGAGTTGAAAATTGGAAAATTTTAAACGGGCTGTTATTTGACGTGTATGTTGGGAATGACGAAATATTGAGGATTCACCATGTTAAGCACTTCAAATAATAACCAAATCTAGTTAAAAAATATTTCTTAACACGCTAAAACAATATTTTATAAAATTGATTTTTAAATACATTTGACCATTATTTATAGGGGTAACCGTGATGAAACTTGGCTTTTTAGCCATTTACAAGATGCATGTCGAATATTATTCTATTTGAAATTTTTTCAAAATTTCATGTCAAAATGGCTCATTTCCATAGGTGTTCCCTTGGAAAGCGACAAATTTTAAGTTGAAAATTGGAAATTTTTAAACGGGCTGTTATTTGACGTGTATGTTGGAAATGTCGAAAAATTGAGGATTCACCATGTTAAGCCCTTCAAATAATAACCAAATCAAGTTAAAAAATATTTCTTAACACGCTAAAACAATATTGTGTAAAATTGATTTTTAAATACATTTGACCATTATTTTTATAGGGGTTACCATGATGAAACTTGACCTTCTAGCCATTTCCAAGATGCATGTCGAACATTATACGATTTAAATTTTTTTAAAATTTCATTTCAAAATGGCTCATTTCCATAGGTGTTCCCATGGACACCGACAAATTTTGAGTTGAAAATTGAAAGTTTTTAAATGGGCCGATATTTGGCGTGTATGTTAGGAATAACGAAAAATTGATGATTCACCATGTTAGCCCTTCAAATAATAACCAAATCAAATTAAAAAATATTTCTTAACACGCTAAAACAATATTGTGTAAAATTGATTTTTAAATACATTTGACCATTATTTAAAGGGGTTACCGTGATGAAACTTGGCTTTTTAGCCATTTACAAGATGCATGTCGAATATTATTCGATTTGAAAATTTTTCAAAATTTCATGTCAAAATGGCTCATTTCCATAGGTGTTCCCTTGGAAAGCGACAAATTTTGAGTTGAAAATTGGAAAATTTTAAACGGGCCGTTATTTGACGTGTATGTTGGGAATGACGAAATATTGAGGATTCACCATGTTAAGCACTTCAAATAATAACCAAATCTAGTTAAAAAATATTTCTTAACACGCTAAAACAATATTTTATAAAATTGATTTTTAAATACATTTGACCATTATTTATAGGGGGTAACCGTGATGAAACTTGGCTTTTTAGCCATTTACAAGATGCATGTCGAATATTATTCTATTTGAAATTTTTTCAAAATTTCATGTCAAAATGGCTCATTTCCATAGGTGTTCCCTTGGAAAGCGACAAATTTTAAGTTGAAAATTGGAAATTTTTAAACGGGCTGTTATTTGACGTGTATGTTGGAAATGTCGAAAAATTGAGGATTCACCATGTTAAGCCCTTCAAATAATAACCAAATCAAGTTAAAAAATATTTCTTAACATGCTAAAACAATATTGTGTAAAATTGATTTTTAAATACATTTGACCATTATTTTTATAGGGGTTACCATGATGAAACTTGACCTTCTAGCCATTTCCAAGATGCATGTCGAACATTATACGATTTAAATTTTTTTAAAATTTCATTTCAAAATGGCTCATTTCCATAGGTGTTCCCATGGACACCGACAAATTTTGAGTTGAAAATTGAAAGTTTTTAAATGGGCCGATATTTGGCGTGTATGTTAGGAATAACGAAAAATTGATGATTCACCATGTTAGCCCTTCAAATAATAACCAAATCAAATTAAAAAATATTTCTTAACACGCTAAAACAATATTGTGTAAAATTGATTTTTAAATACATTTGACCATTATTTGTATAGGGGTTACCGTTATGAAACTTGACTTTTTAGCCATTTACAAGATGCATGTCGAATATTATTCGATTTGAAAATTTTTCAAAATTTCATGTCAAAATGGCTCATTTCCATAGGTGTTCCCTTGGAAAGCGACAAATTTTGAGTTGAAAATTGGAAAATTTTAAACGGGCCGTTATTTGACGTGTATGTTGGGAATGACGAAATATTGAGGATTCACCATGTTAAGCACTTCAAATAATAACCAAATCTAGTTAAAAAATATTTCTTAACACGCTAAAACAATATTTTATAAAATTGATTTTTAAATACATTTGACCATTATTTATAGGGGTAACCGTGATGAAACTTGGCTTTTTAGCCATTTACAAGATGCATGTCGAATATTATTCTATTTGAAAATTTTTCAAAATTTCATGTCAAAATGGCTCATTTCCATAGGTGTTCCCTTGGAAAGCGACAAATTTTAAGTTGAAAATTGGAAATTTTTAAACGGGCCGTTATTTGACGTGTATGTTGGAAATGTCGAAAAATTGAGGATTCACCATGTTAAGCCCTTCAAATAATAACCAAATCAAGTTAAAAAATATTTCTTAACATGCTAAAACAATATTGTGTAAAATTGATTTTTAAATACATTTGACCATTATTTTTATAGGGGTTACCATGATGAAACTTGACCTTCTAGCCATTTCCAAGATGCATGTCGAACATTATACGATTTAAATTTTTTTAAAATTTCATTTCAAAATGGCTCATTTCCATAGGTGTTCCCATGGACACCGACAAATTTTGAGTTGAAAATTGAAAGTTTTTAAATGGGCCGATATTTGGCGTGTATGTTAGGAATAACGAAAAATTGATGATTCACCATGTTAGCCCTTCAAATAATAACCAAATCAAATTAAAAAATATTTCTTAACACGCTAAAACAATATTGTGTAAAATTGATTTTTAAATACATTTGACCATTATTTGTATAGGGGTTACCGTTATGAAACTTGACTTTTTAGCCATTTACAAGATGCATGTCGAATATTATTCGATTTGAAAATTTTTCAAAATTTCATGTCAAAATGGCTCATTTCCATAGGTGTTCCCTTGGAAAGCGACAAATTTTGAGTTGAAAATTGGAAAATTTTAAACGGGCCGTTATTTGACGTGTATGTTGGGAATGACGAAATATTGAGGATTCACCATGTTAAGCACTTCAAATAATAACCAAATCTAGTTAAAAAATATTTCTTAACACGCTAAAACAATATTTTATAAAATTGATTTTTAAATACATTTGACCATTATTTATAGGGGTAACCGTGATGAAACTTGGCTTTTTAGCCATTTACAAGATGCATGTCGAATATTATTCTATTTGAAAATTTTTCAAAATTTCATGTCAAAATGGCTCATTTCCATAGGTGTTCCCTTGGAAAGCGACAAATTTTAAGTTGAAAATTGGAAATTTTTAAACGGGCTGTTATTTGACGTGTATGTTGGAAATGTCGAAAAATTGAGGATTCACCATGTTAAGCCCTTCAAATAATAACCAAATCAAGTTAAAAAATATTTCTTAACACGCTAAAACAATATTGTGTAAAATTGATTTTTAAATACTTTTGACCATTATTTTTATAGGGGTTACCATGATGAAACTTGACCTTCTAGCCATTTCCAAGATGCATGTCGAACATTATACGATTTAAATTTTTTTAAAATTTCATTTCAAAATGGCTCATTTCCATAGGTGTTCCCATGGACACCGACAAATTTTGAGTTGAAAATTGAAAGTTTTTAAATGGGCCGATATTTGGCGTGTATGTTAGGAATAACGAAAAATTGATGATTCACCATGTTAGCCCTTCAAATAATAACCAAATCAAATTAAAAAATATTTCTTAACACGCTAAAACAATATTGTGTAAAATTGATTTTTAAATACATTTGACCATTATTTTTATAGGGATTACCGTTATGAAACTTGACTTTTTAGCCATTTACAAGATGCATGTCGAATATTATTCGATTTGAAAATTTTTCAAAATTTCATGTCAAAATGGCTCATTTCCATAGGTGTTCCCTTGGAAACGACAAATTTTGAGTTGAAAATTGGAAAATTTTAAACGGGCCGTTATTTGACGTGTATGTTGGGAATGACGAAATATTGAGGATTCACCATGTTAAGCACTTCAAATAATAACCAAATCTAGTTAAAAAATATTTCTTAACACGCTAAAACAATATTTTATAAAATTGATTTTTAAATACATTTGACCATTATTTATAGGGGTAACCGTGATGAAACTTGGCTTTTTAGCCATTTACAAGATGCATGTCGAATATTA
The DNA here is from genome assembly GCA_030674075.2 of Linum usitatissimum. Classification (NCBI taxonomy): domain Eukaryota; kingdom Viridiplantae; phylum Streptophyta; class Magnoliopsida; order Malpighiales; family Linaceae; genus Linum; species Linum usitatissimum. The sequence goes on along the minus strand of JAUJYP020000364.1, from coordinate 84,831 downwards.
TTCTATTTGAAAATTTTTCAAAATTTCATGTCAAAATGGCTCATTTCCATAGGTGTTCCCTTGGAAAGCGACAAATTTTAAGTTGAAAATTGGAAATTTTTAAACGGGCCGTTATTTGACGTGTATGTTGGAAATGTCGAAAAATTGAGGATTCACCATGTTAAGCCCTTCAAATAATAACCAAATCAAGTTAAAAAATATTTCTTAACACGCTAAAACAATATTGTGTAAAATTGATTTTTAAATACATTTGACCATTATTTTTATAGGGGTTACCATGATGAAACTTGACCTTCTAGCCATTTCCAAGATGCATGTCGAACATTATACGATTTAAATTTTTTTAAAATTTCATTTCAAAATGGCTCATTTCCATAGGTGTTCCCATGGACACCGACAAATTTTGAGTTGAAAATTGAAAGTTTTTAAATGGGCCGATATTTGGCGTGTATGTTAGGAATAACGAAAAATTGATGATTCACCATGTTAGCCCTTCAAATAATAACCAAATCAAATTAAAAAATATTTCTTAACACGCTAAAACAATATTGTGTAAAATTGATTTTTAAATACATTTGACCATTATTTTTATAGGGATTACCGTTATGAAACTTGACTTTTTAGCCATTTACAAGATGCATGTCGAATATTATTCGATTTGAAAATTTTTCAAAATTTCATGTCAAAATGGCTCATTTCCATAGGTGTTCCCTTGGAAACCGACAAATTTTGAGTTGAAAATTGGAAAATTTTAAACGGGCCGTTATTTGACGTGTATGTTGGGAATGACGAAATATTGAGGATTCACCATGTTAAGCACTTCAAATAATAACCAAATCAAGTTAAAAAATATTTCTTAACACGCTAAAACAATATTGTGTAAAATTGATTTTTAAATACATTTGACCATTATTTAAAGGGGTTACCGTGATGAAACTTGGCTTTTTAGCCATTTACAAGATGCATGTCGAATATTATTCGATTTGAAAATTTTTCAAAATTTCATGTCAAAATGGCTCATTTCCATAGGTGTTCCCTTGGAAAGCGACAAATTTTGAGTTGAAAATTGGAAAATTTTAAACGGGCCGTTATTTGACGTGTATGTTGGGAATGACGAAATATTGAGGATTCACCATGTTAAGCACTTCAAATAATAACCAAATCTAGTTAAAAAATATTTCTTAACACGCTAAAACAATATTTTATAAAATTGATTTTTAAATACATTTGACCATTATTTATAGGGGTTACCGTGATGAAACTTGGCTTTTTAGCCATTTACAAGATGCATGTCGAATATTATTCGATTTGAAATTTTTTCAAAATTTCATGTCAAAATGGCTCATTTCCATAGGTGTTCCCTTGGAAAGCGACAAATTTTGAGTTGAAAATTGGAAATTTTTAAACGGGCCGTTATTTGACGTGTATGTTGGGAATGACGAAAAATTGAGGATTCACCATGTTAAGCCCTTCAAATAATAACCAAATCAAGTTAAAAAATATTTCTTAACACGCTAAAACAATATTGTGTAAAATTGATTTTTAAATACATTTGACCATTATTTGTATAGGGGTTACCGTGATGAAACTTGACTTTTTAGCCATTTACAAGATGCATGTCGAATATTATTCGATTTGAAAATTTTTCAAAATTTCATGTCAAAATGGCTCATTTCCATAGGTGTTCCCTTGGAAACCGACAAATTTTGAGTTGAAAATTGGAAAATTTTAAACGGGCCGTTATTTGACGTGTATGTTGGGAATGACGAAATATTGAGGATTCACCATGTTAAGCACTTCAAATAATAACCAAATCAAGTTAAAAAATATTTCTTAACACGCTAAAACAATATTGTGTAAAATTGATTTTTAAATACATTTGACCATTATTTAAAGGGGTTACCGTGATGAAACTTGGCTTTTTAGCCATTTACAAGATGCATGTCGAATATTATTCGATTTGAAATTTTTTCAAAATTTCATGTCAAAATGGCTCATTTCCATAGGTGTTCCCTTGGAAAGCGACAAATTTTGAGTTGAAAATTGGAAAATTTTAAACGGGCTGTTATTTGACGTGTATGTTGGGAATGACGAAATATTGAGGATTCACCATGTTAAGCACTTCAAATAATAACCAAATCTAGTTAAAAAATATTTCTTAACACGCTAAAACAATATTTTATAAAATTGATTTTTAAATACATTTGACCATTATTTATAGGGGTAACCGTGATGAAACTTGGCTTTTTAGCCATTTACAAGATGCATGTCGAATATTATTCTATTTGAAAATTTTTCAAAATTTCATGTCAAAATGGCTCATTTCCATAGGTGTTCCCTTGGAAAGCGACAAATTTTAAGTTGAAAATTGGAAATTTTTAAACGGGCTGTTATTTGACGTGTATGTTGGAAATGTCGAAAAATTGAGGATTCACCATGTTAAGCCCTTCAAATAATAACCAAATCAAGTTAAAAAATATTTCTTAACACGCTAAAACAATATTGTGTAAAATTGATTTTTAAATACTTTTGACCATTATTTTTATAGGGGTTACCATGATGAAACTTGACCTTCTAGCCATTTCCAAGATGCATGTCGAACATTATACGATTTAAATTTTTTTAAAATTTCATTTCAAAATGGCTCATTTCCATAGGTGTTCCCATGGACACCGACAAATTTTGAGTTGAAAATTGAAAGTTTTTAAATGGGCTGATATTTGGCGTGTATGTTAGGAATAACGAAAAATTGATGATTCACCATGTTAGCCCTTCAAATAATAACCAAATCAAATTAAAAAATATTTCTTAACACGCTAAAACAATATTGTGTAAAATTGATTTTTAAATACATTTGACCATTATTTTTATAGGGATTACCGTTATGAAACTTGACTTTTTAGCCATTTACAAGATGCATGTCGAATATTATTCGATTTGAAAATTTTTCAAAATTTCATGTCAAAATGGCTCATTTCCATAGGTGTTCCCTTGGAAACCGACAAATTTTGAGTTGAAAATTGGAAAATTTTAAACGGCCGTTATTTGACGTGTATGTTGGGAATGACGAAATATTGAGGATTCACCATGTTAAGCACTTCAAATAATAACCAAATCTAGTTAAAAAATATTTCTTAACACGCTAAAACAATATTTTATAAAATTGATTTTTAAATACATTTGACCATTATTTATAGGGGTAACCGTGATGAAACTTGGCTTTTTAGCCATTTACAAGATGCATGTCGAATATTATTCTATTTGAAAATTTTTCAAAATTTCATGTCAAAATGGCTCATTTCCATAGGTGTTCCCTTGGAAAGCGACAAATTTTAAGTTGAAAATTGGAAATTTTTAAACGGGCCGTTATTTGACGTGTATGTTGGAAATGTCGAAAAATTGAGGATTCACCATGTTAAGCCCTTCAAATAATAACCAAATCAAGTTAAAAAATATTTCTTAACACGCTAAAACAATATTGTGTAAAATTGATTTTTAAATACATTTGACCATTATTTTTATAGGGGTTACCATGATGAAACTTGACCTTCTAGCCATTTCCAAGATGCATGTCGAACATTATACGATTAAATTTTTTTTAAAATTTCATTTCAAAATGGCTCATTTCCATAGGTGTTCCCATGGACACCGACAAATTTTGAGTTGAAAATTGAAAGTTTTTAAATGGGCTGATATTTGGCGTGTATGTTAGGAATAACGAAAAATTGATGATTCACCATGTTAGCCCTTCAAATAATAACCAAATCAAATTAAAAAATATTTCTTAACACGCTAAAACAATATTGTGTAAAATTGATTTTTAAATACATTTGACCATTATTTTTATAGGGGTTACCGTTATGAAACTTGACTTTTTAGCCATTTACAAGATGCATGTCGAATATTATTCGATTTGAAAATTTTTCAAAATTTCATGTCAAAATGGCTCATTTCCATAGGTGTTCCCTTGGAAAGCGACAAATTTTGAGTTGAAAATTGGAAAATTTTAAACGGGCCGTTATTTGACGTGTATGTTGGGAATGACGAAATATTGAGGATTCACCATGTTAAGCACTTCAAATAATAACCAAATCTAGTTAAAAAATATTTCTTAACACGCTAAAACAATATTTTATAAAATTGATTTTTAAATACATTTGACCATTATTTATAGGGGTAACCGTGATGAAACTTGGCTTTTTAGCCATTTACAAGATGCATGTCGAATATTATTCTATTTGAAAATTTTTCAAAATTTCATGTCAAAATGGCTCATTTCCATAGGTGTTCCCTTGGAAAGCGACAAATTTTAAGTTGAAAATTGGAAATTTTTAAACGGGCCGTTATTTGACGTGTATGTTGGAAATGTCGAAAAATTGAGGATTCACCATGTTAAGCCCTTCAAATAATAACCAAATCAAGTTAAAAAATATTTCTTAACACGCTAAAACAATATTGTGTAAAATTGATTTTTAAATACATTTTGACCATTATTTTTATAGGGGTTACCATGATGAAACTTGACCTTCTAGCCATTTCCAAGATGCATGTCGAACATTATACGATTTAAATTTTTTTAAAATTTCATTTCAAAATGGCTCATTTCCATAGGTGTTCCCATGGACACCGACAAATTTTGAGTTGAAAATTGAAAGTTTTTAAATGGGCCGATATTTGGCGTGTATGTTAGGAATAACGAAAAATTGATGATTCACCATGTTAGCCCTTCAAATAATAACCAAATCAAATTAAAAAATATTTCTTAACACGCTAAAACAATATTGTGTAAAATTGATTTTTAAATACATTTGACCATTATTTTTATAGGGATTACCGTTATGAAACTTGACTTTTTAGCCATTTACAAGATGCATGTCGAATATTATTCGATTTGAAAATTTTTCAAAATTTCATGTCAAAATGGCTCATTTCCATAGGTGTTCCCTTGGAAACGACAAATTTTGAGTTGAAAATTGGAAAATTTTAAACGGGCCGTTATTTGACGTGTATGTTGGGAATGACGAAATATTGAGGATTCACCATGTTAAGCACTTCAAATAATAACCAAATCTAGTTAAAAAATATTTCTTAACACGCTAAAACAATATTTTATAAAATTGATTTTTAAATACATTTGACCATTATTTATAGGGGTAACCGTGATGAAACTTGGCTTTTTAGCCATTTACAAGATGCATGTCGAATATTATTCTATTTGAAAATTTTTCAAAATTTCATGTCAAAATGGCTCATTTCCATAGGTGTTCCCTTGGAAAGCGACAAATTTTAAGTTGAAAATTGGAAATTTTTAAACGGGCCGTTATTTGACGTGTATGTTGGAAATGTCGAAAAATTGAGGATTCACCATGTTAAGCCCTTCAAATAATAACCAAATCAAGTTAAAAAATATTTCTTAACACGCTAAAACAATATTGTGTAAAATTGATTTTTAAATACATTTGACCATTATTTTTATAGGGGTTACCATGATGAAACTTGACCTTCTAGCCATTTCCAAGATGCATGTCGAACATTATACGATTTAAATTTTTTTAAAATTTCATTTCAAAATGGCTCATTTCCATAGGTGTTCCCATGGACACCGACAAATTTTGAGTTGAAAATTGAAAGTTTTTAAATGGGCCGATATTTGGCGTGTATGTTAGGAATAACGAAAAATTGATGATTCACCATGTTAGCCCTTCAAATAATAACCAAATCAAATTAAAAAATATTTCTTAACACGCTAAAACAATATTGTGTAAAATTGATTTTTAAATACATTTGACCATTATTTTATAGGGGTTACCGTTATGAAACTTGACTTTTTAGCCATTTACAAGATGCATGTCGAATATTATTCGATTTGAAAATTTTTCAAAATTTCATGTCAAAATGGCTCATTTCCATAGGTGTTCCCTTGGAAACCGACAAATTTTGAGTTGAAAATTGGAAAATTTTAAACGGGCCGTTATTTGACGTGTATGTTGGGAATGACGAAATATTGAGGATTCACCATGTTAAGCACTTCAAATAATAACCAAATCTAGTTAAAAAATATTTCTTAACACGCTAAAACAATATTTTATAAAATTGATTTTTAAATACATTTGACCATTATTTATAGGGGTTACCGTGATGAAACTTGGCTTTTTAGCCATTTACAAGATGCATGTCGAATATTATTCTATTTGAAAATTTTTCAAAATTTCATGTCAAAATGGCTCATTTCCATAGGTGTTCCCTTGGAAAGCGACAAATTTTAAGTTGAAAATTGGAAATTTTTAAACGGGCCGTTATTTGACGTGTATGTTGGAAATGTCGAAAAATTGAGGATTCACCATGTTAAGCCCTTCAAATAATAACCAAATCAAGTTAAAAAATATTTCTTAACACGCTAAAACAATATTGTGTAAAATTGATTTTTAAATACTTTTGACCATTATTTTTATAGGGGTTACCATGATGAAACTTGACCTTCTAGCCATTTCCAAGATGCATGTCGAACATTATACGATTTAAATTTTTTTAAAATTTCATTTCAAAATGGCTCATTTCCATAGGTGTTCCCATGGACACCGACAAATTTTGAGTTGAAAATTGAAAGTTTTTAAATGGGCCGATATTTGGCGTGTATGTTAGGAATAACGAAAAATTGATGATTCACCATGTTAGCCCTTCAAATAATAACCAAATCAAATTAAAAAATATTTCTTAACACGCTAAAACAATATTGTGTAAAATTGATTTTTAAATACATTTGACCATTATTTTTATAGGGATTACCGTTATGAAACTTGATTTTTTAGCCATTTACAAGATGCATGTCGAATATTATTCGATTTGAAAATTTTTCAAAATTTCATGTCAAAATGGCTCATTTCCATAGGTGTTCCCTTGGAAACCGACAAATTTTGAGTTGAAAATTGGAAAATTTTAAACGGGCCGTTATTTGACGTGTATGTTGGGAATGACGAAATATTGAGGATTCACCATGTTAAGCACTTCAAATAATAACCAAATCTAGTTAAAAAATATTTCTTAACACGCTAAAACAATATTTTATAAAATTGATTTTTAAATACATTTGACCATTATTTATAGGGGTAACCGTGATGAAACTTGGCTTTTTAGCCATTTACAAGATGCATGTCGAATATTATTCTATTTGAAAATTTTTCAAAATTTCATGTCAAAATGGCTCATTTCCATAGGTGTTCCCTTGGAAAGCGACAAATTTTAAGTTGAAAATTGGAAATTTTTAAACGGGCCGTTATTTGACGTGTATGTTGGAAATGTCGAAAAATTGAGGATTCACCATGTTAAGCCCTTCAAATAATAACCAAATCAAGTTAAAAAATATTTCTTAACACGCTAAAACAATATTGTGTAAAATTGATTTTTAAATACTTTTGACCATTATTTTTATAGGGGTTACCATGATGAAACTTGACCTTCTAGCCATTTCCAAGATGCATGTCGAACATTATACGATTTAAATTTTTTTAAAATTTCATTTCAAAATGGCTCATTTCCATAGGTGTTCCCATGGACACCGACAAATTTTGAGTTGAAAATTGAAAGTTTTTAAATGGGCCGATATTTGGCGTGTATGTTAGGAATAACGAAAAATTGATGATTCACCATGTTAGCCCTTCAAATAATAACCAAATCAAATTAAAAAATATTTCTTAACACGCTAAAACAATATTGTGTAAAATTGATTTTTAAATACATTTGACCATTATTTTTATAGGGATTACCGTTATGAAACTTGACTTTTTAGCCATTTACAAGATGCATGTCGAATATTATTCGATTTGAAAATTTTTCAAAATTTCATGTCAAAATGGCTCATTTCCATAGGTGTTCCCTTGAAACCGACAAATTTTGAGTTGAAAATTGGAAAATTTTAAACGGGTTGTTATTTGACGTGTATGTTGGGAATGACGAAATATTGAGGATTCACCATGTTAAGCACTTCAAATAATAACCAAATCAAGTTAAAAAATATTTCTTAACACGCTAAAACAATATTGTGTAAAATTGATTTTTAAATACATTTGACCATTATTTAAAGGGGTTACCGTGATGAAACTTGGCTTTTTAGCCATTTACAAGATGCATGTCGAATATTATTCGATTTGAAAATTTTTCAAAATTTCATGTCAAAATGGCTCATTTCCATAGGTGTTCCCTTGGAAAGCGACAAATTTTGAGTTGAAAATTGGAAAATTTTAAACGGGCCGTTATTTGACGTGTATGTTGGGAATGACGAAATATTGAGGATTCACCATGTTAAGCACTTCAAATAATAACCAAATCAAGTTAAAAAATATTTCTTAACACGCTAAAACAATATTGTGTAAAATTGATTTTTAAATACATTTGACCATTATTTAAAGGGGTTACCGTGATGAAACTTGGCTTTTTAGCCATTTACAAGATGCATGTCGAATATTATTCGATTTGAAAATTTTTCAAAATTTCATGTCAAAATGGCTCATTTCCATAGGTGTTCCCTTGGAAAGCGACAAATTTTGAGTTGAAAATTGGAAAATTTTAAACGGGCCGTTATTTGACGTGTATGTTGGGAATGACGAAATATTGAGGATTCACCATGTTAAGCACTTCAAATAATAACCAAATCTAGTTAAAAAATATTTCTTAACACGCTAAAACAATATTTTATAAAATTGATTTTTAAATACATTTGACCATTATTTATAGGGGTAACCGTGATGAAACTTGGCTTTTTAGCCATTTACAAGATGCATGTCGAATATTATTCTATTTGAAAATTTTTCAAAATTTCATGTCAAAATGGCTCATTTCCATAGGTGTTCCCTTGGAAAGCGACAAATTTTAAGTTGAAAATTGGAAATTTTTAAACGGGCTGTTATTTGACGTGTATGTTGGAAATGTCGAAAAATTGAGGATTCACCATGTTAAGCCCTTCAAATAATAACCAAATCAAGTTAAAAAATATTTCTTAACACGCTAAAACAATATTGTGTAAAATTGATTTTTAAATACTTTTGACCATTATTTTTATAGGGGTTACCATGATGAAACTTGACCTTCTAGCCATTTCCAAGATGCATGTCGAACATTATACGATTTAAATTTTTTTAAAATTTCATTTCAAAATGGCTCATTTCCATAGGTGTTCCCATGGACACCGACAAATTTTGAGTTGAAAATTGAAAGTTTTTAAATGGGCCGATATTTGGCGTGTATGTTAGGAATAACGAAAAATTGATGATTCACCATGTTAGCCCTTCAAATAATAACCAAATCAAATTAAAAAATATTTCTTAACACGCTAAAACAATATTGTGTAAAATTGATTTTTAAATACATTTGACCATTATTTTTATAGGGATTACCGTTATGAAACTTGACCTTTTAGCCATTTACAAGATGCATGTCGAATATTATTCGATTTGAAAATTTTTCAAAATTTCATGTCAAAATGGCTCATTTCCATAGGTGTTCCCTTGGAAACCGACAAATTTTGAGTTGAAAATTGGAAAATTTTAAACGGGCTGTTATTTGACGTGTATGTTGGGAATGACGAAATATTGAGGATTCACCATGTTAAGCACTTCAAATAATAACCAAATCAAGTTAAAAAATATTTCTTAACACGCTAAAACAATATTGTGTAAAATTGATTTTTAAATACATTTGACCATTATTTAAAGGGGTTACCGTGATGAAACTTGGCTTTTTAGCCATTTACAAGATGCATGTCGAATATTATTCGATTTGAAAATTTTTCAAAATTTCATGTCAAAATGGCTCATTTCCATAGGTGTTCCCTTGGAAAGCGACAAATTTTGAGTTGAAAATTGGAAAATTTTAAACGGGCCGTTATTTGACGTGTATGTTGGGAATGACGAAATATTGAGGATTCACCATGTTAAGCACTTCAAATAATAACCAAATCAAGTTAAAAAATATTTCTTAACACGCTAAAACAATATTGTGTAAAATTGATTTTTAAATACATTTGACCATTATTTATAGGGGTTACCGTGATGAAACTTGGCTTTTTAGCCATTTACAAGATGCATGTCGAATATTATTCGATTTGAAAATTTTTCAAAATTTCATGTCAAAATGGCTCATTTCCATAGGTGTTCCCTTGGAAAGCGACAAATTTTGAGTTGAAAATTGGAAAATTTTAAACGGGCCGTTATTTGACGTGTATGTTGGGAATGACGAAATATTGAGGATTCACCATGTTAAGCACTTCAAATAATAACCAAATCTAGTTAAAAAATATTTCTTAACACGCTAAAACAATATTTTATAAAATTGATTTTTAAATACATTTGACCATTATTTATAGGGGTAACCGTGATGAAACTTGGCTTTTTAGCCATTTACAAGATGCATGTCGAATATTATTCTATTTGAAAATTTTTCAAAATTTCATGTCAAAATGGCTCATTTCCATAGGTGTTCCCTTGGAAAGCGACAAATTTTAAGTTGAAAATTGGAAATTTTTAAACGGGCTGTTATTTGACGTGTATGTTGGAAATGTCGAAAAATTGAGGATTCACCATGTTAAGCCCTTCAAATAATAACCAAATCAAGTTAAAAAATATTTCTTAACACGCTAAAACAATATTGTGTAAAATTGATTTTTAAATACTTTTGACCATTATTTTTATAGGGGTTACCATGATGAAACTTGACCTTCTAGCCATTTCCAAGATGCATGTCGAACATTATACGATTTAAATTTTTTTAAAATTTCATTTCAAAATGGCTCATTTCCATAGGTGTTCCCATGGACACCGACAAATTTTGAGTTGAAAATTGAAAGTTTTTAAATGGGCCGATATTTGGCGTGTATGTTAGGAATAACGAAAAATTGATGATTCACCATGTTAGCCCTTCAAATAATAACCAAATCAAATTAAAAAATATTTCTTAACACGCTAAAACAATATTGTGTAAAATTGATTTTTAAATACATTTGACCATTATTTTTATAGGGATTACCGTTATGAAACTTGACCTTTTAGCCATTTACAAGATGCATGTCGAATATTATTCGATTTGAAAATTTTTCAAAATTTCATGTCAAAATGGCTCATTTCCATAGGTGTTCCCTTGGAAACCGACAAATTTTGAGTTGAAAATTGGAAAATTTTAAACGGCCGTTATTTGACGTGTATGTTGGGAATGACGAAATATTGAGGATTCACCATGTTAAGCACTTCAAATAATAACCAAATCAAGTTAAAAAATATTTCTTAACACGCTAAAACAATATTGTGTAAAATTGATTTTTAAATACATTTGACCATTATTTAAAGGGGTTACCGTGATGAAACTTGGCTTTTTAGCCATTTACAAGATGCATGTCGAATATTATTCGATTTGAAAATTTTTCAAAATTTCATGTCAAAATGGCTCATTTCCATAGGTGTTCCCTTGGAAAGCGACAAATTTTGAGTTGAAAATTGGAAATTTTTAAACGGGCCGTTATTTGACGTGTATGTTGGGAATGACGAAATATTGAGGATTCACCATGTTAAGCACTTCAAATAATAACCAAATCTAGTTAAAAAATATTTCTTAACACGCTAAAACAATATTTTATAAAATTGATTTTTAAATACATTTGACCATTATTTATAGGGGTAACCGTGATGAAACTTGGCTTTTTAGCCATTTACAAGATGCATGTCGAATATTATTCTATTTGAAAATTTTTCAAAATTTCATGTCAAAATGGCTCATTTCCATAGGTGTTCCCTTGCAAAGCGACAAATTTTAAGTTGAAAATTGGAAATTTTTAAACGGGCTGTTATTTGACGTGTATGTTGGAAATGTCGAAAAATTGAGGATTCACCATGTTAAGCCCTTCAAATAATAACCAAATCAAGTTAAAAAATATTTCTTAACACGCTAAAACAATATTGTGTAAAATTGATTTTTAAATACTTTTGACCATTATTTTTATAGGGGTTACCATGATGAAACTTGACCTTCTAGCCATTTCCAAGATGCATGTCGAACATTATACGATTTAAATTTTTTTAAAATTTCATTTCAAAATGGCTCATTTCCATAGGTGTTCCCATGGACACCGACAAATTTTGAGTTGAAAATTGAAAGTTTTTAAATGGGCCGATATTTGGCGTGTATGTTAGGAATAACGAAAAATTGATGATTCACCATGTTAGCCCTTCAAATAATAACCAAATCAAATTAAAAAATATTTCTTAACACGCTAAAACAATATTGTGTAAAATTGATTTTTAAATACATTTGACCATTATTTTTATAGGGATTACCGTTATGAAACTTGACCTTTTAGCCATTTACAAGATGCATGTCGAATATTATTCGATTTGAAAATTTTTCAAAATTTCATGTCAAAATGGCTCATTTCCATAGGTGTTCCCTTGGAAACCGACAAATTTTGAGTTGAAAATTGGAAAATTTTAAACGGGCTGTTATTTGACGTGTATGTTGGGAATGACGAAATATTGAGGATTCACCATGTTAAGCACTTCAAATAATAACCAAATCTAGTTAAAAAATATTTCTTAACACGCTAAAACAATATTTTATAAAATTGATTTTTAAATACATTTGACCATTATTTATAGGGGTAACCGTGATGAAACTTGGCTTTTTAGCCATTTACAAGATGCATGTCGAATATTATTCTATTTGAAAATTTTTCAAAATTTCATGTCAAAATGGCTCATTTCCATAAGTGTTCCCTTGGAAAGCGACAAATTTTAAGTTGAAAATTGGAAATTTTTAAACGGGCTGTTATTTGTCGTGTATGTTGGAAATGTCGAAAAATTGAGGATTCACCATGTTAAGCCCTTCAAATAATAACCAAATCAAGTTAAAAAATATTTCTTAACACGCTAAAACAATATTGTGTAAAATTGATTTTTAAATACTTTTGACCATTATTTTTATAGGGGTTACCATGATGAAACTTGACCTTCTAGCCATTTCCAAGATGCATGTCGAACATTATACGATTTAAATTTTTTTAAAATTTCATTTCAAAATGGCTCATTTCCATAGGTGTTCCCATGGACACCGACAAATTTTGAGTTGAAAATTGAAAGTTTTTAAATGGGCCGATATTTGGCGTGTATGTTAGGAATAACGAAAAATTGATGATTCACCATGTTAGCCCTTCAAATAATAACCAAATCAAATTAAAAAATATTTCTTAACACGCTAAAACAATATTGTGTAAAATTGATTTTTAAATACATTTGACCATTATTTTTATAGGGATTACCGTTATGAAACTTGACTTTTTAGCCATTTACAAGATGCATGTCGAATATTATTCGATTTGAAAATTTTTCAAAATTTCATGTCAAAATGGCTCATTTCCATAGGTGTTCCCTTGGAAACCGACAAATTTTGAGTTGAAAATTGGAAAATTTTAAACGGGCCGTTATTTGACGTGTATGTTGGGAATGACGAAATATTGAGGATTCACCATGTTAAGCACTTCAAATAATAACCAAATCAAGTTAAAAAATATTTCTTAACACGCTAAAACAATATTGTGTAAAATTGATTTTTAAATACATTTGACCATTATTTAAAGGGGTTACCGTGATGAAACTTGGCTTTTTAGCCATTTACAAGATGCATGTCGAATATTATTCGATTTGAAAATTTTTCAAAATTTCATGTCAAAATGGCTCATTTCCATAGGTGTTCCCTTGGAAAGCGACAAATTTTGAGTTGAAAATTGGAAATTTTTAAACGGGCCGTTATTTGACGTGTATGTTGGGAATGACGAAATATTGAGGATTCACCATGTTAAGCACTTCAAATAATAACCAAATCTAGTTAAAAAATATTTCTTAACACGCTAAAACAATATTTTATAAAATTGATTTTTAAATACATTTGACCATTATTTATAGGGGTAACCGTGATGAAACTTGGCTTTTTAGCCATTTACAAGATGCATGTCGAATATTATTCTATTTGAAAATTTTTCAAAATTTCATGTCAAAATGGCTCATTTCCATAGGTGTTCCCTTGGAAAGCGACAAATTTTAAGTTGAAAATTGGAAATTTTTAAACGGGCCGTTATTTGACGTGTATGTTGGAAATGTCGAAAAATTGAGGATTCACCATGTTAAGCCCTTCAAATAATAACCAAATCAAGTTAAAAAATATTTCTTAACACGCTAAAACAATATTGTGTAAAATTGATTTTTAAATACATTTGACCATTATTTTTATAGGGGTTACCATGATGAAACTTGACCTTCTAGCCATTTCCAAGATGCATGTCGAACATTATACGATTTAAATTTTTTTAAAATTTCATTTCAAAATGGCTCATTTCCATAGGTGTTCCCATGGACACCGACAAATTTTGAGTTGAAAATTGAAAGTTTTTAAATGGGCCGATATTTGGCGTGTATGTTAGGAATAACGAAAAATTGATGATTCACCATGTTAGCCCTTCAAATAATAACCAAATCAAATTAAAAAATATTTCTTAACACGCTAAAACAATATTGTGTAAAATTGATTTTTAAATACATTTGACCATTATTTTTATAGGGATTACCGTTATGAAACTTGACTTTTTAGCCATTTACAAGATGCATGTCGAATATTATTCGATTTGAAAATTTTTCAAAATTTCATGTCAAAATGGCTCATTTCCATAGGTGTTCCCTTGAAACCGACAAATTTTGAGTTGAAAATTGGAAAATTTTAAACGGGCCGTTATTTGACGTGTATGTTGGGAATGACGAAATATTGAGGATTCACCATGTTAAGCACTTCAAATAATAACCAAATCTAGTTAAAAAATATTTCTTAACACGCTAAAACAATATTTTATAAAATTGATTTTTAAATACATTTGACCATTATTTATAGGGGTAACCGTGATGAAACTTGGCTTTTTAGCCATTTACAAGATGCATGTCGAATATTATTCTATTTGAAAATTTTTCAAAATTTCATGTCAAAATGGCTCATTTCCATAGGTGTTCCCTTGGAAAGCGACAAATTTTAAGTTGAAAATTGGAAATTTTTAAACGGGCCGTTATTTGACGTGTATGTTGGAAATGTCGAAAAATTGAGGATTCACCATGTTAAGCCCTTCAAATAATAACCAAATCAAGTTAAAAAATATTTCTTAACACGCTAAAACAATATTGTGTAAAATTGATTTTTAAATACATTTGACCATTATTTTTATAGGGGTTACCATGATGAAACTTGACCTTCTAGCCATTTCCAAGATGCATGTCGAACATTATACGATTTAAATTTTTTTAAAATTTCATTTCAAAATGGCTCATTTCCATAGGTGTTCCCATGGACACCGACAAATTTTGAGTTGAAAATTGAAAGTTTTTAAATGGGCCGATATTTGGCGTGTATGTTAGGAATAACGAAAAATTGATGATTCACCATGTTAGCCCTTCAAATAATAACCAAATCAAATTAAAAAATATTTCTTAACACGCTAAAACAATATTGTGTAAAATTGATTTTTAAATACATTTGACCATTATTTTTATAGGGGTTACCGTTATGAAACTTGACTTTTTAGCCATTTACAAGATGCATGTCGAATATTATTCGATTTGAAAATTTTTCAAAATTTCATGTCAAAATGGCTCATTTCCATAGGTGTTCCCTTGGAAACCGACAAATTTTGAGTTGAAAATTGGAAAATTTTAAACGGGCCGTTATTTGACGTGTATGTTGGGAATGACGAAATATTGAGGATTCACCATGTTAAGCACTTCAAATAATAACCAAATCAAGTTAAAAAATATTTCTTAACACGCTAAAACAATATTGTGTAAAATTGATTTTTAAATACATTTGACCATTATTTAAAGGGGTTACCGTGATGAAACTTGGCTTTTTAGCCATTTACAAGATGCATGTCGAATATTATTCGATTTGAAAATTTTTCAAAATTTCATGTCAAAATGGCTCATTTCCATAGGTGTTCCCTTGGAAAGCGACAAATTTTGAGTTGAAAATTGGAAATTTTTAAACGGGCTGTTATTTGACGTGTATGTTGGGAATGACGAAATATTGAGGATTCACCATGTTAAGCACTTCAAATAATAACCAAATCTAGTTAAAAAATATTTCTTAACACGCTAAAACAATATTTTATAAAATTGATTTTTAAATACATTTGACCATTATTTATAGGGGTTACCATGATGAAACTTGGCTTTTTAGCCATTTACAAGATGCATGTCGAATATTATTCGATTTGAAAATTTTTCAAAATTTCATGTCAAAATGGCTCATTTCCATAGGTGTTCCCTTGGAAACCGACAAATTTTGAGTTGAAAATTGGAAATTTTTAAACGGGCCGTTATTTGACGTGTATGTTGGGAATGACGAAAAATTGAGGATTCACCATGTTAAGCCCTTCAAATAATAACCAAATCAAGTTAAAAAATATTTCTTAACACGCTAAAACAATATTGTGTAAAATTGATTTTTAAATACATTTGACCATTATTTTTATAGGGGTTACCGTGATGAAACTTGACTTTTTAGCCATTTACAAGATGCATGTCGAATATTATTCGATTTGAAAATTTTTCAAAATTTCATGTCAAAATGGCTCATTTCCATAGGTGTTCCCTTGGAAACCGACAAATTTTGAGTTGAAAATTGGAAAATTTTAAACGGGCTGTTATTTGACGTGTATGTTGGGAATGACGAAAAATTGAGGATTCACCATGTTAAGCACTTCAAATAATAACCAAATCAAGTTAAAAAATATTTCTTAACACGCTAAAACAATATTGTGTAAAATTGATTTTTAAATACATTTGACCATTATTTATAGGGGTTACCGTGATGAAACTTGGCTTTTTAGCCATTTACAAGATGCATGTCGAATATTATTCGATTTGAAAATTTTTCAAAATTTCATGTCAAAATGGCTCATTTCCATAGGTGTTCCCTTGGAAAGCGACAAATTTTGAGTTGAAAATTGGAAATTTTTAAACGGGCTGTTATTTGACGTGTATGTTGGGAATGTCGAAAAATTGAGGATTCACCATGTTAAGCCCTTCAAATAATAACCAAATCAAGTTAAAAAATATTTCTTAACACGCTAAAACAATATTGTGTAAAATTGATTTTTAAATACATTTGACCATTATTTATAGGGGTTACCGTTATGAAACTTGACTTTTTAGCCATTTACAAGATGCATGTCGAATATTATTCGATTTGAAAATTTTTCAAAATTTCATGTCAAAATGGCTCATTTCCATAGGTGTTCCCTTGGAAATCGACAAATTTTGAGTTGAAAATTCGAAAATTTTAAACGGGTCGTTATTTGACGTGTATGTTGGGAATGACGAAATATTGAGGATTCACCATGTTAAGCACTTCAAATAATAACCAAATCAAGTTAAAAAATATTTCTTAACACGCTAAAACAATATTGTGTAAAATTGATTTTTAAATACATTTGACCATTATTTTTATAGGGGTTACCGTGATGAAACTTGACTTTTTAGCCATTTACAAGATGCATGTCGAATATTATTCGATTTGAAAATTTTTTCAAAATTTCATGTCAAAATGGCTCATTTCCATAGGTGTTCCCTTGGAAATCGACAAATTTTGAGTTGAAAATTGAAAATTTTTAAACGGCCGTTATTTGACGTGTTTGTTGGGAATGACGAAAAATTGAGGATTCACCATGTTAAGCCCTTCAAATAATAACCAAATCAAGTTAAAAAATATTTCATAACACGCTAAAACAATATTGTGTAAAATTGATTTTTAAATACATTTGACCATTATTTTTATAGGGGTTACCGTGATGAAACTTGACTTTTTAGCCATTTACAAGATGCATGTCGAATATTATTCGATTTGAAAATTTTTCAAAATTTCATGTCAAAATGGCTCATTTCCATAGGTGTTCCCATGGAAACCGACAAATTTTGAGTTGAAAATTGGAAAATTTTAAACGGGTTGTTATTTGACGTGTATGTTGGGAATGACGAAAAATTGAGGATTCACCATGTTAAGCCCTTCAAATAATAACCAAATCAAGTTAAAAAATATTTCTTAACACGCTAAAACAATATTGTGTAAAATTGATTTTTAAATACATTTGACCATTATTTATAGGGGTTACCGTTATGAAACTTGACTTTTTAGCCATTTACAAGATGCATGTCGAATATTATTCGATTTGAAAATTTTTCAAAATTTCATGTCAAAATGGCTCATTTCCATAGGTGTTCCCTTGGAAATCGACAAATTTTGAGTTGAAAATTCGAAAATTTTAAACGGGCCGTTATTTGACGTGTTTGTTGGGAATGACGAAAAATTGAGGATTCACCATGTTAAGCACTTCAAATAATAACCAAATCAAGTTAAAAAATATTTCTTAACACGCTAAAACAATATTGTGTAAAATTGATTTTTAAATACATTTGACCATTATTTTTATAGGGGTTACCATGATGAAACTTGACCTTTTAGCCATTTACAAGATGCATGTCGAATATTATTCGATTTGAAATTTTTTTAAAATTTCATGTCAAAATGGCTCATTTCCATAGGTGTTCCCATGGAAACCGACAAATTTTAAGTTGAAAATTGAAAGTTTTTAAATGGCCGATATTTGACGTGTATGTTGGGAATAACGAAAAATTGAGGATTCACCATGTTAAGCCCTTCAAATAATAACCAAATCAAGTTAAAAAATATTTCTTAACACGCTAAAACAATATTGTGTAAAATTGATTTTTAAATACATTTGACCATTATTTTTATAGGGGTTACCGTTATGAAACTTGACTTTTTAGCCATTTACAAGATGCATGTCGAATATTATTCGATTTGAAAATTTTTCAAAATTTCATGTCAAAATGGCTCATTTCCATAGGTGTTCCCTTGGAAATCGACAAATTTTGAGTTGAAAATTCAAAAATTTTAAACGGGCTGTTATTTGACGTGTTTGTTGGGAATGATGAAAAATTGAGGATTCACCATGTTAAGCCCTTCAAATAATAACCAAATCAAGTTAAAAAATATTTCTTAACACGCTAAAACAATATTGTGTAAAATTGATTTTTAAATACATTTGACCATTATTTATAGGGGTTACCGTGATGAAACTTGACTTTTTAGCCATTTACAAGATGCATGTCGAATATTAATCGATTTGAAAATTTTTCAAATTTTCATGTCAAAATGGCTCATTTCCATAGGTGTTCCCTTGGACATCGACAAATTTTAAGTTGAAAATTGAAATTTTTAAACGGGTCGTTATTTGACGTGTATGTTGGGAATGACGAAAAATTGAGGATTCACCATGTTAAGCCCTTCAAATAATAACCAAATCAAGTTAAAAAATATTTCTTAACACGCTAAAACAATATTGTGTAAAATTGATTTTTAAATACATTTGACCATTATTTTTATAGGGGTTACCGTGATGAAACTTGACTTTTTAGCTATTTACAAGATGCATGTCGAACATTATTCGATTTGAAATTTTTTCAAAATTTCATGTCAAAATGGCTCATTTCCATAGGTGTTCCCTTGGACACCGACAAATTTTGAGTTGAAAATTGAAAGTTTTTAAACGGGCTGATATTTGACGTGTATGTTAGGAATGACGAAAAATTGATGATTCACCATGTTAAGCCCTTCAAATAATAACCAAATCAAGTTAAAAAATATTTCTTAACACGCTAAAACAATATTGTGTAAAATTGATTTTTAAATACATTTGACCATTATTTTTATAGGGGTTACCGTGATGAAACTTGACTTTTTAGCCATTTACAAGATGCATGTCGAATATTATTCGATTTGAAAATTTTTCAAAATTTCATGTCAAAATGGCTCATTTCCATAGGTGTTCCCTTGGAAACCGACAAATTTTGAGTTGAAAATTGGAAAATTTTAAACGGGCTGTTATTTGACGTGTATGTTGGGAATGACGAAATATTGAGGATTCACCATGTTAAGCACTTCAAATAATAACCAAATCAAGTTAAAAAATATTTCTTAACACGCTAAAACAATATTGTGTAAAATTGATTTTTAAATACATTTGACCATTATTTATAGGGGTTACCGTTATGAAACTTGACTTTTTAGCCATTTACAAGATGCATGTCGAATGTTATTCGATTTGAAAATTTTTCAAAATTTCATGTCAAAATGGCTCATTTCCATAGGTGTTCCTTTGGACATCGACAAATTTTGAGTTGAAAATTCGAAAATTTTAAACGAGGCCGTTATTTGACGTGTATGTTGGGAATGACGAAATATTGAGGATTCACCATGTTAAGCACTTGAAATAATAACCAAATCAAGTTAAAAAATATTTCATAACACGCTAAAACAATATTGTGTAAAATTGATTTTTAAATACATTTGACCATTATTTATAGGGGTTACCATGATGAAACTTTACCTTTTAGCCATTTACAAGATGCATGTCGAATATTATTCGATTTAATTTTTTTCAAAATTTCATGTCAAAATGGCTCATTTCCATAGGTGTTCCCACGGACACCGACAAATTTTGAGTTGAAAATTGAAAGTTTTTAAACGGGCTGATATTTGGCGTGTATGTTAGGAATAACGAAAAATTGATGATTCACCATGTTAAGCCCTTTAAATAATAACCAAATCAAGTTAAAAAATATTTCTTAACACGCTAAAACAATATTGTGTAAAATTGATTTTTAAATACATTTCACCATTATTTTTATAGGGGTTACCATAATGAAACTTGACCTTTTAGCCATTTCCAAGATGCATGTCGAACATTATACGATTTAAATTTTTTCCAAATTTCATTTCAAAATGGCTCATTTCCATAGGTGTTCTCATGGACACCGACAAATTTTGAGTTGAAAATTGAAAGTTTTTAAATGGGTTGATATTTGGCGTGTATGTTAGGAATAACGAAAAATTGATGATTCACCATGTTAAACCCTTCAAATAATAACCAAATCAAGTTAAAAAATATTTCTTAACACGATAAACAATATTGTGTAAAATTTATTTTTAAATACATTTGACCATTATTTTTATAGGGGTTACCGTTATGAAACTTGACTTTTTAGCTATTTACAAGATGCATGTCGAATATTATTCGATTTGAAATTTTTTCAAAATTTCATGTCAAAATGGCTCATTTCCATAGGTGTTCCCATGGAAACCGACAAATTTTGAGTTGAAAATTGGAAAATTTTAAACGGGCTGTTATTTGACGTGTATGTTGGGAATGACGAAATATTGAGGATTCACCATGTTAAGCACTTCAAATAATAACCAAATCAAGTTAAAAAATATTTCTTAACACGCTAAAACAATATTGTGTAAAATTGATTTTTAAATACATTTGACCATTATTTTTATAGGGGTTACCTTGATGAAACTTGACCTTTTAGCCATTTCCAAGATGCATGTCGAACATTATACGATTTATATTTTTTCAAAATTTCATGTCAAAATGGCTCATTTCCATAGGTGTTCCCACGGACACCGACAAATTTTGAGTTGAAAATTGAAAGTTTTTAAACGGGGCCGATATTTGGCGTGTATGTTAGGAATAACGAAAAATTGATGATTCACCATGTTAAGCCCTTTAAATAATAACCAAATCAAGTTAAAAAATATTTCTTAACACGCTAAAACAATATTGTGTAAAATTGATTTTTAAATACATTTGACCATTATTTTTATACGGGTTACCGTTATGAAACTTGACTTTTTAGCTATTTACAAGATGCATGTCGAATATTATTCGATTTGAAAATTTTTCAAAATTTCATGTCAAAATGACTCATTTCCTTAGGAGTTCCCTTGGAAACCGACAAATTTTGAGTTGAAAATTGGAAAATTTTAAACGGGCTTTTATTTCACGTGTATGTTGAGAATGACGAAATATTGAGGATTCACCATGTTAAGCACTGCAAATAATAACCAAATCAAGTTAAAAAATATTTCTTAACACGCTAAAACAATATTGTGTAAAATTGATTTTTAAATACATTTGACCATTATTTATAGGGGTTGCCGTGATGAAACTTGGCTTTTTAGCCATTTACAAGATGCATGTCGAATATTATTCGATTTGAAAATTTTTCAAAATTTCATGTCAAAATGGGTCATTTCCATAGGTGTTCCCTTGGAAAGTGACTAATTTTGAGTTTAAAATTGGAAATTTTTAAACGGGCTATTATTTGACGTGTATGTTGGGAATGTCGAAAAATTGATGATTCACCATGTTAAGCCCTTCAAATAATAACCAAATCAAGTTAAAAAATATTTCTTAACACGCTAAAACAATATTGTGTAAAATTTATTTTTAAATACATTTGACCATTATTTTTATAGGGGTTACCATAATGAAACTTGACCTTTTAGCCATTTCCAAGATGCATGTCGAACATTATACGATTTAAATTTTTTCCAAATTTCATTTCAAAATGGCTCATTTCCATAGGTGTTCTCATGGACACCGACAAATTTTGAGTTGAAAATTGAAAGTTTTTAAATGGGTTGATATTTGGCGTGTATGTTAGGAATAACGAAAAATTGATGATTCACCATGTTAAACCCTTCAAATAATAACCAAATCAAGTTAAAAAATATTTCTTAACACGATAAACAATATTGTGTAAAATTTATTTTTAAATACATTTGACCATTATTTTTATAGGGGTTACCGTTATGAAACTTGACTTTTTAGCTATTTACCAGATGCATGTCGAATATTATTCGATTTGAAATTTTTTCAAAATTTCATGTCAAAATGGCTCATTTCCATAGGTGTTCCCATGGAAACCGACAAATTTTTGAGTTGAAAATTGGAAAATTTTAAACGGGCTGTTATTTGACGTGTATGTTGGGAATGACGAAATATTGAGGATTCACCATGTTAAGCACTTCAAATAATAACCAAATCAAGTTAAAAAATATTTCTTAACACGCTAAAACAATATTGTGTAAAATTGATTTTTAAATACATTTGACCATTATTTTTATAGGGGTTACCTTGATGAAACTTGACCTTTTAGCCATTTCCAAGATGCATGTCGAACATTATACGATTTATATTTTTTCAAAATTTCATGTCAAAATGGCTCATTTCCATAGGTGTTCCCACGGACACCGACAAATTTTGAGTTGAAAATTGAAAGTTTTTAAACGGGCTGATATTTGGCGTGTATGTTAGGAATAACGAAAAATTGATGATTCACCATGTTAAGCCCTTTAAATAATAACCAAATCAAGTTAAAAAATATTTCTTAACACGCTAAAACAATATTGTGTAAAATTGATTTTTAAATACATTTGACCATTATTTTTATACGGGTTACCGTTATGAAACTTGACTTTTTAGCTATTTACAAGATGCATGTCGAATATTATTCGATTTGAAAATTTTTCAAAATTTCATGTCAAAATGACTCATTTCCATAGGAGTTCCCTTGGAAACCGACAAATTTTGAGTTGAAAATTCGAAAATTTTAAACGGGCTTTTATTTCACGTGTATGTTGAGAATGACGAAATATTGAGGATTCACCATGTTAAGCACTGCAAATAATAACCAAATCAAGTTAAAAAATATTTCTTAACACGCTAAAACAATATTGTGTAAAATTGATTTTTAAATACATTTGACCATTTTTTATAGGGGTTGCCGTGATGAAACTTGGCTTTTTAGCCATTTACAAGATGCATGTCGAATATTATTCGATTTGAAAATTTTTCAAAATTTCATGTCAAAATGGGTCATTTCCATAGGTGTTCCCTTGGAAAGTGACTAATTTTGAGTTTAAAATTGGAAATTTTTAAACGGCTGTTATTTGACGTGTATGTTGGGAATGTCGAAAAATTGATGATTCACCATGTTAAGCCCTTCAAATAATAACCAAATCAAGTTAAAAAATATTTCTTAACACGCTAAAACAATATTGTGTAAAATTTATTTTTAAATACATTTGACCATTATTTTTATAGGGGTTACCGTTATGAAACTTGACTTTTTAGCTATTTACCGGATGCATGTCGAATATTATTCGATTTGAAAATTTTTCAAAATTTCATGTCAAAATAGCTCATTTCCATAGGTGTTCCCTTGGAAACCGACAAATTTTGAGTTGAAAATTGGAAAATTTTAAACGGGCTGTTATTTGACGTGTATGTTGGGAATGACGAAATATTGAGGATTCACCATGTTAAGCACTTCAAATAATAACCAAATCAAGTTAAAAAATATTTCTTAACACGATAAAACAATATTGTGTAAAATTGATTTTTAAATACATTTGACCATTATTTATAGGGGTTACCGTTATGAAAGTTGACTTTTTAGCCATTTACAAGATGCATGTCGAATGTTATTCGATTTGAAATTTTTACAAATTTTCATGTCAAAATGGCTCATTTCCATAGGTGTTCCTTTGGACATCGACAAATTTTGAGTTGAAAATTCGAAATTTTTTAACGGGCTGTTATTTGACGTGTTTGTTGGGAATGATGAAAAATTGAGGATTCACCATGTTAAGAACTTCAAATAATAACCAAATCAGGTTAAAAAATATTTCATCACACGTTAAAACAATATTGTGTAAAATTGATTTTTAAATACATTTGACCATTATTTTTATAGGGGTTACCATGATGAAACTTTACCTTTTAGCCATTTCCAAGATGCATGTCGAACATTATACGATTTAAATTTTTTCAAAATTTCATGTCAAAATGGCTCATTTCCATAGGTGTTCCCATGGACACCGACAAATTTTAAGTTGAAAATTGAAAGTTTTTAAATGGGCCGATATTTGGCGTGTATCTTAGGAATAACGAAAAATTGATGATTCACCATGTTAAGCCCTTCAAATAATAACCAAATCAAGTTAAAAAATATTTCTTTACACGATAAAACAATATTGTGTAAAATTGATTTTTAAATACATTTGACCATTATTTTTATAGGGGTTACCGTTATGAAACTTGACTTTTTAGCCATTTACAAGATGCATGTCGAATATTATTCGATTTGAAAATTTTTCAAATTTTCATGTCAAAATGGCTCATTTCCATAGGTGTTCCCTTGGACATCGACAAATTTTGAGTTGAAAATTCGAAAATTTTAAACGGGCTGTTATTTGACGTGTTTGTTGGGAATGACGAAAAATTGAGGATTCACCATGTTAAGAACTTCAAATAATAACCAAATCGAGTTAAAAAATATTTCACAACACGCTAAAACAATATTGTGTAAAATTGATTTTTAAATACATTTGACCATTATTTTTATAGGGGTTACCATGATGAAACTTTACCTTTTAGCCATTTCCAAGATGCATGTCGAACATTATACGATTTAAATTTTTTCAAAATTTCATGTCAAAATGGCTCATTTTCATAGGCGTTCCCTTGGCCATCGACAAATTTTGAGTTGAAAATTCGAAATTTTTAAACGGGCTGTTATTTGACGTGTTTGTTGGGAATGACGAAAAATTGAGGATTCATCATGTTAAGCACTTCAAATAATAACCAAATCAAGTTAAAAAATATTTCATAACACGCTAAAACAATATTGTGTAAAATTGATTTTTAAATACATTTAACCATTATTTATAGGGGTTACCGTGATGAAACTTGACTTTTAAGCCATTTAAAAGATGCATGTCGAATATTATTCGATTTGAAAATTATTCAAAATTTCATGTCAAAATGGCTCATTTCCATAGGTGTTCCTTGGAAACCGACAAATTTTGAGTTGAAAATTCGAAATTTTTAAACGGGCGTTATTTGACGTGTTTGTTGGGAATGACGAAAAATTGAGGATTCAACATGTTAAGCACTTCAAATAATAACCAAATCAAGTTAAAAAATATTTCTTAACACGCTAAAACAATATTGTGTAAAATTGATTTTTAAATACATTTGACCATTATTTTTATAGGGGTTACCATAATGAAACATGACCTTTTAGCCATTTCCAAGATGCATGTCGAACATTATACGATTTAAATTTTTTCAAAATTTCATGTCAAAATGGCTCATTTCCATAGGTGTTCTCATGGACACCGACAAATTTTGAGTTGAAAATTGAAAGTTTTTAAATGGGCTTATATTTGGCGTGTATGTTAGGAATAACGAAAAATTGATGATTCACCATGTTAAACCCTTCAAATAATAACCAAATCAAGTTAAAAAATGTTTCTTAACACGATAAATAATATTGTGTAAAATTTATTTTTAAATACATTTGACCATTATTTTTATAGGGGTTACCGTTATGAAACTTGACTTTTTAGCTATTTACCAGATGCATGTCGAATATTATTCGATTTGAAATTTTTTCAAAATTTCATGTCAAAATGGCTCATTTCCATAGGTGTTCCCTTGGGAAACCGACAAATTTTGAGTTGAAAATTGGAAAATTTTAAACGGGCTGTTATTTGACGTGTATGTTGGGAATGACGAAATATTGAGGATTCACCATGTTAAGCACTTCAAATAATAACCAAATCAAGTTAAAAAATATTTCTTAACACGCTAAAACAATATTGTGTAAAATTGATTTTTAAATACATTTGACCATTATTTTTATAGGGGTTACCGTAATGAAACTTGACTTTTTAGCCATTTAAAAGATGCATGTCGAATATTATTCAATTTGAAAATGTTTCAAACTTTCATGTCAAAATGGCTCATTTCCATAGGTGTTCCCTTGGAAACCGACAAATTTTGAGTTGAAAATTCTAAATTTTTAAACGGGCTGTTATTTGACGTGTTTGTTGGGAATGACGAAAAATTGAGGATTCACCATGTTAAGCACTTCAAATAATAACCAAATCAAGCTAAAAAATATTTCTTAACACGCTAAAACAATATTGTGTAAAATTGATTTTTAAATACATTTGACCATTATTTTTATAGGGGTTACCTTGATGAAACTTGACCTTTTAGCCATTTCCAAGATGCATGTCGAACATTATACGATTTAAATTTTTTTCAAAATTTCATGTCAAAATGGCTCATTTCCATAGGTGTTCCCACGGACACCGACAAATTTTGAGTTGAAAATTGAAAGTTTTTAAACGGGCTGATATTTGGCGTGTATGTTAGGAATAACGAAAAATTGATGATTCACCATGTTAAGCCCTTTAAATAATAACCAAATCAAGTTAAAAAATATTTCTTAACACGCTAAAACAATATTGTGTAAAATTGATTTTTAAATACATTTGACCATTATTTTTATACGGGTTACTGTTATGAAACTTGACATTTTAGCTATTTACAAGATGCATGTCGAATATTATTCGATTTGAAAATTTTTCAAAATTTCATGTCAAAATGACTCATTTCCATAGTTGATCCCTTGGAAACCGACAAATTTTGAGTTGAAAATTCGAAATTTTTAAACGGGCGTTATTTGACGTGTTTGTTGGGAATGACGAAAAATTGAGGATTCACCATGTTAAGCACTTAAAATAATAATCAATTCAAGTTAAAAAATATTTCATAACACGCTAAAACAATAATGTGTAAAATTGATTTTTAAATACATTTAACCATTATTTATAGGGGTTACCGTGATGAAACTTGACTTTTAAGCCATTTAAAAGATGCATGTCGAATATTATTCGATTTGAAAATTATTCAAAATTTCATGTCAAAATGGCTCATTTCCATAGTGTTCCCTTAGAAACCGACAAATTTTGAGTTGAAAATTCGAAATTTTTAAACGGGCTGTTATTTGACGTGTTTGTTGGGAATGACGAAAAATTGAGGATTCAACATGTTAAGCACTTCAAATAATAACCAAATCAAGTTAAAAAATATTTCTTAACACGCTAAAACAATATTGTGTAAAATTGATTTTTAAATACATTTGACCATTATTTTTATAGGGGTTACCATAATGAAACTTGACCTTTTAGCCATTTCCAAGATGCATGTCGAACATTATACGATTTAAATTTTTTCCAAATTTCATGTCAAAATGGCTCATTTCCATAGGTGTTCTCATGGACACCGAAAAATTTTGAGTTGAAAATTGAAAGTTTTTAAATGGGCCGATATTTGGCGTGTATGTTAGGAATAACGAAAAATTGATGATTCACCATGTTAAACCCTTCAAATAATAACCAAATCAAGTTAAAAAATATTTCTTAACACGATAAACAATATTGTGTAAAATTTATTTTTAAATACATTTGACCATTATTTTTATAGGGGTTACCGTTATGAAACTTGACTTTTTAGCTATTTACCAGATGCATGTCGAACATTATACGATTTAAATTTTTTCAAAATTTCATGTCAAAATGGCTCATTTTCATAGGCGTTCCCTTGGACATCGACAAATTTTGAGTTGAAAATTCGAAATTTTTAAACGGGCTGTTATTTGACGTGTTTGTTGGGAATGACGAAAAATTGAGGATTCATCATGTTAAGCCCTTCAAATAATAACCAAATCAAGTTAAAAAATATTTCATAACACGCTAAAACAATATTGTGTAAAATTGATTTTTAAATACATTTAACCATTATTTATAGGGGTTACCGTGATGAAACTTGACTTTTTAGCCATTTAAAAGATGCATGTCGAATATTATTCGATTTGAAAATTATTCCAAATTTCATGTCAAACTGGCTAATTTCCATAGGTGATCCCTTGGAAACCGACAAATTTTGTGTTGAAAATTTGAAATTTTTAAACGGGTCGTTATTTGACGTGTTTGTTGGGAATGACGAAAAATTGAGGATTCACCATGTTAAGCACTTCAAATAATAACCAAATCAAGTTAAAAAATATTTCATAACACGCTAAAACAATATTGTGTAAAATTGATTTTTAAATACATTTAACCATTATTTATAGGGGTTACCGTGATGAAACTTGACTTTTAAGTCATTTAAAAGATGCATGTCGAATATTATTCGATTTGAAAATTATTCAAAATTTCATGTCAAAATGGCTCATTTCCATAGGTGTTCCCTTGGAAACCGACAAATTTTGAGTTGAAAATTCGAAATTTTTAAACGGGCTGTTATTTGACGTGTTTGTTGGGAATGACGAAAAATTGAGGATTCAACATGTTAAGCACTTCAAATAATAACCAAATCAAGTTAAAAAATATTTCTTAACACGCTAAAACAATATTGTGTAAAATTGATTTTTAAATACATTTGACCATTATTTTTATAGGGGTTACCATAATGAAACTTGACCTTTTAGCCATTTCCAAGATGCATGTCGAACATTATACGATTTAAATTTTTTCAAAATTTCATGTCAAAATGGCTCATTTCCATAGGTGTTCTCATGGACACCGACAAATTTTGAGTTGAAAATTGAAAGTTTTTAAATGGGCTGATATTTGGCGTGTATGTTAGGAATAACGAAAAATTGATGATTCACCATGTTAAACCCTTCAAATAATAACCAAATCAAGTTAAAAAATATTTCTTAACACGATAAACAATATTGTGTAAAATTTATTTTTAAATACATTTGACCATTATTTTTATAGGGGTTACCGTTATGAAACTTGACTTTTTAGCTATTTACCAGATGCATGTCGAATATTATTCGATTTGAAAATTTTTCAAAATTTCATGTCAAAATGGCTCATTTCCATAGGTGTTCCCTTGGAAACCGACAAATTTTGAGTTGAAAATTGGAAAATTTTAAACGGGCTGTTATTTGACGTGTTTGTTGGGAATGACGAAAAATTGAGGATTCACCATGTTAAGCACTTCAAATAATAACCAAATCAAGTTAAAAAATATTTCATAACACGCTAAAACAATATTGTGTAAAATTGATTTTTAAATACATTTAACCATTATTTATAGGGGTTACCGTGAGGAAACTTGACTTTTAAGCCATTTAAAAGATGCATGTCGAATATTATTCGATTTGAAAATTATTCAAAATTTCATGTCAAAATGGCTCATTTCCATAGGTGTTCCCTTGGAAACCGACAAATTTTGAGTTGAAAATTCGAAATTTTTAAACGGGCTGTTATTTAACGTGTTTGTTGGGAATGACGAAAAATTGAGGATTCAACATGTTATGCACTTCAAATAATAACCAAATCAAGTTAAAAAATATTTCTTAACACGCTAAAACAATATTGTGTAAAATTGATTTTTAAATACATTTGACCATTATTTTTATAGGGGTTACCATAATGAAACTTGACCTTTTAGCCATTTCCAAGATGCATGTCGAACATTATACGATTTAAATTTTTTCAAAATTTCATGTCAAAATGGCTCATTTCCACAGGTGTTCTCATGGACACCGACAAATTTTGAGTTGAAAATTGAAAGTTTTTAAATGGGCTGATATTTGGCGTGTATGTTAGGAATAACGAAAAATTAATGATTCACCATGTTAAACCCTTCAAATAATAACCAAATCAAGTTAAAAAATATTTCTTAACACGATAAACAATATTGTGTAAAATTTATTTTTAAATACATTTGACCATTATTTTTATAGGGGTTACCGTTATGAAACTTGACTTTTTAGCCATTTACAAGATGCATGTCGAATATTATTCGATTTGAAATTTTTTCAAAATTTCATGTCAAAATGGCTCATTTCCATAGGTGTTCCCTTGGAAACCGACAAATTTTGAGTTGAAAATTCGAAATTTTTAAACGGGCTGTTATTTGACGTGTTTGTTGGGAATGACGAAAAATTGAGGATTCACCATGTTAAGCA
Source organism: Linum usitatissimum (assembly GCA_030674075.2). Classification (NCBI taxonomy): domain Eukaryota; kingdom Viridiplantae; phylum Streptophyta; class Magnoliopsida; order Malpighiales; family Linaceae; genus Linum; species Linum usitatissimum. The sequence continues at coordinate 54,052 of JAUJYP020000364.1, read as the reverse complement.
CTTCAAATAATAACCAAATCAAGTTAAAAAATATTTCATAACACGCTAAAACAATATTGTGTAAAATTGATTTTTAAATACATTTAACCATTATTTATAGGGGTTACCGTGATGAAACTTGACTTTTAAGCCATTTAAAAGATGCATGTCGAATATTATTCGATTTGAAAATTATTCAAAATTTCATGTCAAAATGGCTCATTTCCATAGGTGTTCCCTTGGAAACCGACAAATTTTGAGTTGAAAATTCGAAATTTTTAAACGGGCGTTATTATTTGACGTGTTTGTTGGGAATGACGAAAAATTGAGGATTCAACATGTTAAGCACTTCAAATAATAACCAAATCAAGTTAAAAAATATTTCTTAACACGCTAAAACAATATTGTGTAAAATTGATTTTTAAATACATTTGACCATTATTTTTATAGGGGTTACCATAATGAAACATGACCTTTTAGCCATTTCCAAGATGCATGTCGAACATTATACGATTTAAATTTTTTTCAAAATTTCATGTCAAAATGGCTCATTTCCATAGGTGTTCTCATGGACACCGACAAATTTTGAGTTGAAAATTGAAAGTTTTTAAATGGGCTTATATTTGGCGTGTATGTTAGGAATAACGAAAAATTGATGATTCACCATGTTAAACCCTTCAAATAATAACCAAATCAAGTTAAAAAATATTTCTTAACACGATAAATAATATTGTGTAAAATTTATTTTTAAATACATTTGACCATTATTTTTATAGGGGTTACCGTTATGAAACTTGACTTTTTAGCTATTTACCGGATGCATGTCGAATATTATTCGATTTGAAATTTTTCAAAATTTCATGTCAAAATGGCTCATTTCCATAGGTGTTCCCTTGGAAACCGACAAATTTTGAGTTGAAAATTGGAAAATTTTAAACGGGCCGTTATTTGACGTGTATGTTGGGAATGACGAAATATTGAGGATTCACCATGTTAAGCACTTCAAATAATAACCAAATCAAGTTAAAAAATATTTCTTAACACGCTAAAACAATATTGTGTAAAATTGATTTTTAAATACATTTGACCATTATTTTTATAGGGGTTACCGTAATGAAACTTGACTTTTTAGCCATTTAAAAGATGCATGTCGAATATTATTCAATTTGAAAATGTTTCAAACTTTCATGTCAAAATGGCTCATTTCCATAGGTGTTCCCTTGGAAACCGACAAATTTTGAGTTGAAAATTCTAAATTTTTAAACGGGCTGTTATTTGACGTGTTTGTTGGGAATGACGAAAAATTGAGGATTCACCATGTTAAGCACTTCAAATAATAACCAAATCAAGCTAAAAAATATTTCTTAACACGCTAAAACAATATTGTGTAAAATTGATTTTTAAATACATTTGACCATTATTTTTATAGGGGTTACCTTGATGAAACTTGACCTTTTAGCCATTTCCAAGATGCATGTCGAACATTATACGATTTAAATTTTTTCAAAATTTCATGTCAAAATGGCTCATTTCCATAGGTGTTCCCACGGACACCGACAAATTTTGAGTTGAAAATTGAAAGTTTTTAAACGGGCTGATATTTGGCGTGTATGTTAGGAATAACGAAAAATTGATGATTCACCATGTTAAGCCCTTTAAATAATAACCAAATCAAGTTAAAAAATATTTCTTAACACGCTAAAACAATATTGTGTAAAATTGATTTTTAAATACATTTGACCATTATTTTTATACGGGTTACTGTTATGAAACTTGACATTTTAGCTATTTACAAGATGCATGTCGAATATTATTCGATTTGAAAATTTTTCAAAATTTCATGTCAAAATGACTCATTTCCATAGTTGATCCCTTGGAAACCGACAAATTTTGAGTTGAAAATTCGAAATTTTTAAACGGGCTGTTATTTGACGTGTTTGTTGGGAATGACGAAAAATTGAGGATTCACCATGTTAAGCACTTAAAATAATAATCAATTCAAGTTAAAAAATATTTCATAACACGCTAAAACAATAATGTGTAAAATTGATTTTTAAATACATTTAACCATTATTTATAGGGGTTACCGTGATGAAACTTGACTTTTAAGCCATTTAAAAGATGCATGTCGAATATTATTCGATTTGAAAATTATTCAAAATTTCATGTCAAAATGGCTCATTTCCATAGGTGTTCCCTTGAAACCGACAAATTTTGAGTTGAAAATTCGAAATTTTTAAACGGGCTGTTATTTGACGTGTTTGTTGGGAATGACGAAAAATTGAGGATTCAACATGTTAAGCACTTCAAATAATAACCAAATCAAGTTAAAAAATATTTCTTAACACGCTAAAACAATATTGTGTAAAATTGATTTTTAAATACATTTGACCATTATTTTTATAGGGGTTACCATAATGAAACTTGACCTTTTAGCCATTTCCAAGATGCATGTCGAACATTATACGATTTAAATTTTTTCCAAATTTCATGTCAAAATGGCTCATTTCCATAGGTGTTCTCATGGACACCGAAAAATTTTGAGTTGAAAATTGAAAGTTTTTAAATGGGCCGATATTTGGCGTGTATGTTAGGAATAACGAAAAATTGATGATTCACCATGTTAAACCCTTCAAATAATAACCAAATCAAGTTAAAAAATATTTCTTAACACGATAAACAATATTGTGTAAAATTTATTTTTAAATACATTTGACCATTATTTTTATAGGGGTTACCGTTATGAAACTTGACTTTTTAGCTATTTACCAGATGCATGTCGAACATTATACGATTTAAATTTTTTCAAAATTTCATGTCAAAATGGCTCATTTTCATAGGCGTTCCCTTGGACATCGACAAATTTTGAGTTGAAAATTCGAAATTTTTAAACGGGCTGTTATTTGACGTGTTTGTTGGGAATGACGAAAAATTGAGGATTCATCATGTTAAGCCCTTCAAATAATAACCAAATCAAGTTAAAAAATATTTCATAACACGCTAAAACAATATTGTGTAAAATTGATTTTTAAATACATTTAACCATTATTTATAGGGGTTACCGTGATGAAACTTGACTTTTTAGCCATTTAAAAGATGCATGTCGAATATTATTCGATTTGAAAATTATTCCAAATTTCATGTCAAAATGGCTAATTTCCATAGGTGATCCCTTGGAAACCGACAAATTTTGTGTTGAAAATTTGAAATTTTTAAACGGGCTGTTATTTGACGTGTTTGTTGGGAATGACGAAAAATTGAGGATTCACCATGTTAAGCACTTCAAATAATAACCAAATCAAGTTAAAAAATATTTCATAACACGCTAAAACAATATTGTGTAAAATTGATTTTTAAATACATTTAACCATTATTTATAGGGGTTACCGTGATGAAACTTGACTTTTAAGTCATTTAAAAGATGCATGTCGAATATTATTCGATTTGAAAATTATTCAAAATTTCATGTCAAAATGGCTCATTTCCATAGGTGTTCCCTTGGAAACCGACAAATTTTGAGTTGAAAATTCGAAATTTTTAAACGGGCTGTTATTTGACGTGTTTGTTGGGAATGACGAAAAATTGAGGATTCAACATGTTAAGCACTTCAAATAATAACCAAATCAAGTTAAAAAATATTTCTTAACACGCTAAAACAATATTGTGTAAAATTGATTTTTAAATACATTTGACCATTATTTTTATAGGGGTTACCATAATGAAACTTGACCTTTTAGCCATTTCCAAGATGCATGTCGAACATTATACGATTTAAATTTTTTCAAAATTTCATGTCAAAATGGCTCATTTCCATAGGTGTTCTCATGGACACCGACAAATTTTGAGTTGAAAATTGAAAGTTTTTAAATGGGCTGATATTTGGCGTGTATGTTAGGAATAACGAAAAATTGATGATTCACCATGTTAAACCCTTCAAATAATAACCAAATCAAGTTAAAAAATATTTCTTAACACGATAAACAATATTGTGTAAAATTTATTTTTAAATACATTTGACCATTATTTTTATAGGGGTTACCGTTATGAAACTTGACTTTTTAGCTATTTACCGGATGCATGTCGAATATTATTCGATTTGAAAATTTTTCAAAATTTCATGTCAAAATGGCTCATTTCCATAGGTGTTCCCTTGGAAACCGACAAATTTTGAGTTGAAAATTGGAAAATTTTAAACGGGCCGTTATTTGACGTGTTTGTTGGGAATGACGAAAAATTGAGGATTCACCATGTTAAGCACTTCAAATAATAACCAAATCAAGTTAAAAAATATTTCATAACACGCTAAAACAATATTGTGTAAAATTGATTTTTAAATACATTTAACCATTATTTATAGGGGTTACCGTGAGGAAACTTGACTTTTAAGCCATTTAAAAGATGCATGTCGAATATTATTCGATTTGAAAATTATTCAAAATTTCATGTCAAAATGGCTCATTTCCATAGGTGTTCCCTTGGAAACCGACAAATTTTGAGTTGAAAATTCGAAATTTTTAAACGGGCTGTTATTTAACGTGTTTGTTGGGAATGACGAAAAATTGAGGATTCAACATGTTATGCACTTCAAATAATAACCAAATCAAGTTAAAAAATATTTCTTAACACGCTAAAACAATATTGTGTAAAATTGATTTTTAAATACATTTGACCATTATTTTTATAGGGGTTACCATAATGAAACTTGACCTTTTAGCCATTTCCAAGATGCATGTCGAACATTATACGATTTAAATTTTTTCTAAATTTCATGTCAAAATGGCTCATTTCCACAGTGTTCTCATGGACACCGACAAATTTTGAGTTGAAAATTGAAAGTTTTTAAATGGGCCGATATTTGGCGTGTATGTTAGGAATAACGAAAAATTGATGATTCACCATGTTAAACCCTTCAAATAATAACCAAATCAAGTTAAAAAATATTTCTTAACACGATAAACAATATTGTGTAAAATTTATTTTTAAATACATTTGACCATTATTTTTATAGGGGTTACCGTTATGAAACTTGACTTTTTAGCTATTTACCAGATGCATGTCGAATATTATTCGATTTGAAATTTTTTCAAAATTTCATGTCAAAATGGCTCATTTCCATAGGTGTTCCCTTGGAAACCGACAAATTTTGAGTTGAAAATTGGAAAATTTTAAACGGGCGTTATTTGACGTGTATGTTGGGAATGTCGAAAAATTGATGATTAACCATGTTAAGCCCTTCAAATAATAACCAAATCAAGTTAAAAAATATTTCTTAACACGCTAAAACAATATTGTGTAAAATTTATTTTTAAATACATTTGACCATTATTTTTATAGGGGTTACCGTTATGAAACTTGACTTTTTAGCTATTTACCGGATGCATGTCGAATATTATTCGATTTGAAAATTTTTCAAAATTTCATGTCAAAATGGCTCATTTCCATAGGTGTTCCCTTGGAAACCGACAAATTTTGAGTTGAAAATTGGAAAATTTTAAACGGGCCGTTATTTGACGTGTATGTTGGGAATGACGAAATATTGAGGATTCACCATGTCAAGCACTTCAAATAATAACCAAATCAAGTTAAAAAATATTTCTTAACACGCTAAAACAATATTGTGTAAAATTGATTTTTAAATACATTTGACCATTATTTATAGGGGTTACCGTTATGAAACTTGACTTTTTAGCCATTTACAAGATGCATGTCGAATGTTATTCGATTTGAAATTTTTTCAAATTTTCATGTCAAAATGGCTCATTTCCATAGGTGTTCCTTTGGACATCGACAAATTTTGAGTTGAAAATTCGAAAATTTTTAACGGGCGTTATTTGACGTGTATGTTGGGAATGACAAAATATTGAGGATTCACCATGTTAAGCACTTGAAATAATAACCAAATCAAGTTAAAAAATATTTCATAACACGCTAAAACAATATTGTGTAAAATTGATTTTTAAATACATTTAACCATTATTTATAGGGGTTACCGTAATGAAACTTGACTTTTTAGCCATTTAAAAGATGCATGTCGAATATTATTCGATTTGAAAATGTTTCAAACTTCATGTCAAAATGGCTCATTTCCATAGGTGTTCCCTTGGAAACCGACAAATTTTGAGTTGAAAATTCGAAATTTTTAAACGGCCGTTATTTGACGTGTTTGTTGGGAATGACGAAAAATTGAGGATTCACCATGTTAAGCACTTAAAATAATAATCAAATCAAGTTAAAAAATATTTCATAACACGCTAAAACAATATTGTGTAAAATTGATTTTTAAATACATTTAACCATTATTTATCGGGGTTACCGTGATGAAACTTGACTTTTTAGCCATTTACAAGATGCATGTCGAATATTATTCGATTTGAAATTTTTTCAAAATTTCATGTTAAAATGGCTCATTTCCATAGGTGTTCCCTTGGAAAGTGACAAATTTTGAGTTTAAAATTGGAAATTTTTAAACGGGCGTTATTTGACGTGTATGTTGGGAATGTCGAAAAATTGATGATTAACCATGTTAAGCCCTTCAAATAATAACCAAATCAAGTTAAAAAATATTTCTTAACACGCTAAAACAATATTGTGTAAAATTTATTTTTAAATACATTTGACCATTATTTTTATACGGGTTACCGTTATGAAACTTGACTTTTTAGCTATTTACAAGATGCATGTCGAATATTATTCGATTTGAAAATTTTTCAAAATTTCATGTGAAAATGACTCATTTCCATAGTTGATCCCTTGGAAACCGACAAATTTTGAGTTGAAAATTCGAAATTTTTAAACGGGCTGTTATTTGACGTGTATGTTGGGAATGACGAAATATTGAGGATTCACCATGTTAAGCACTTCAAATAATAACCAAATCAAGTTAAAAAATATTTCTTAACACGCTAAAACAATATTGTGTAAAATTTATTTTTAAATACATTTGACCATTATTTTTATAGGGGTTACCGTTATGAAACTTGACTTTTTAGCTATTTACCAGATGCATGTCGAATATTATTCGATTTGAAAATTTTTCAAAATTTCATGTCAAAATGGCTCATTTCCATAGGTGTTCCCTTGGAAACCGACAAATTTTGAGTTGAAAATTGGAAAATTTTAAACGGGCTGTTATTTGACGTGTATGTTGGGAATGACGAAATATTGAGGATTCACCATGTCAAGCACTTCAAATAATAACCAAATCAAGTTAAAAAATATTTCTTAACCCGCTAAAACAATATTGTGTAAAATTGATTTTTAAATACATTTGACCATTATTTATAGGGGTTACCGTTATGAAACTTGACTTTTTAGCCATTTACAAGATGCATGTCGAATGTTATTCGATTTGAAATTTTTTCAAATTTTCATGTCAAAATAGCTCATTTCCATAGGTGTTCCTTTGGACATCGACAAATTTTGAGTTGAAAATTCGAAAATTTTTAACGGCCGTTATTTGACGTGTATGTTGGGAATGACGAAATATTGAGGATTCACCATGTTAAGCACTTGAAATAATAACCAAATCAAGTTAAAAAATATTTCATAACACGCTAAAACAATATTGTGTAAAATTGATTTTTAAATACATTTAACCATTATTTATAGGGGTTACCGTAATGAAACTTGACTTTTTAGCCATTTAAAAGATGCATGTCGAATATTATTCGATTTGAAAATGTTTCAAACTTCATGTCAAAATGGCTCATTTCCATAGGTGTTCCCTTGGAAACCGACAAATTTTGAGTTGAAAATTCGAAATTTTTAAACGGCCGTTATTTGACGTGTTTGTTGGGAATGACGAAAAATTGAGGATTCACCATGTTAAGCACTTCAAATAATAACCGAATCAAGTTAAAAAATATTTCTTAACACGCTAAAACAATATTGTGTAAAATTGATTTTTAAATACATTTGACCATTATTTTTATAGGGGTTACCATAATGAAACTTGACCTTTTAGCCATTTCCAAGATGCATGTCGAACATTATACGATTTAAATTTTTTCTAAATTTCATGTCAAAATGGCTCATTTCCACAGTGTTCTCATGGACACCGACAAATTTTGAGTTGAAAATTGAAAGTTTTTAAATGGGCCGATATTTGGCGTGTATGTTAGGAATAACGAAAAATTGATGATTCACCATGTTAAACCCTTCAAATAATAACCAAATCAAGTTAAAAAATATTTCTTAACACGATAAACAATATTGTGTAAAATTTATTTTTAAATACATTTGACCATTATTTTTATAGGGGTTACCGTTATGAAACTTGACTTTTTAGCTATTTACTGGATGCATGTCGAATATTATTCGATTTGAAATTTTTCAAAATTTCATGTCAAAATGGCTCATTTCCATAGGTGTTCCCTTGGAAACCGACAAATTTTGAGTTGAAAATTGGAAAATTTTAAACGGGCTGTTATTTGACGTGTATGTTGGGAATGACGAAATATTGAGGATTCACCATGTCAAGCACTTCAAATAATAACCAAATCAAGTTAAAAAATATTTCTTAACCCGCTAAAACAATATTGTGTAAAATTGATTTTTAAATACATTTGACCATTATTTATAGGGGTTACCGTTATGAAACTTGACTTTTTAGCCATTTACAAGATGCATGTCGAATGTTATTCGATTTGAAATTTTTTCAAATTTTCATGTCAAAATAGCTCATTTCCATAGGTGTTCCTTTGGACATCGACAAATTTTGAGTTGAAAATTCGAAAATTTTTAACGGGCCGTTATTTGACGTGTATGTTGGGAATGACGAAATATTGAGGATTCACCATGTTAAGCACTTGAAATAATAACCAAATCAAGTTAAAAAATATTTCATAACACGCTAAAACAATATTGTGTAAAATTGATTTTTAAATACATTTAACCATTATTTATAGGGGTTACCGTAATGAAACTTGACTTTTTAGCCATTTAAAAGATGCATGTCGAATATTATTCGATTTGAAAATGTTTCAAACTTCATGTCAAAATGGCTCATTTCCATAGGTGTTCCCTTGGAAACCGACAAATTTTGAGTTGAAAATTCGAAATTTTTAAACGGGCTGTTATTTGACGTGTTTGTTGGGAATGACGAAAAATTGAGGATTCACCATGTTAAGCACTTCAAATAATAACCGAATCAAGTTAAAAAATATTTCTTAACACGCTAAAACAATATTGTGTAAAATTGATTTTTAAATACATTTGACCATTATTTTTATAGGGGTTACCATAATGAAACTTGACCTTTTAGCCATTTCCAAGATGCATGTCGAACATTATACGATTTAAATTTTTTCTAAATTTCATGTCAAAATGGCTCATTTCCACAGTGTTCTCATGGACACCGACAAATTTTGAGTTGAAAATTGAAAGTTTTTAAATGGGCCGATATTTGGCGTGTATGTTAGGAATAACGAAAAATTGATGATTCACCATGTTAAACCCTTCAAATAATAACCAAATCAAGTTAAAAAATATTTCTTAACACGATAAACAATATTGTGTAAAATTTATTTTTAAATACATTTGACCATTATTTTTATAGGGGTTACCGTTATGAAACTTGACTTTTTAGCTATTTACTGGATGCATGTCGAATATTATTCGATTTGAAATTTTTTCAAAATTTCATGTCAAAATGGCTCATTTCCATAGGTGTTCCTTGAAACCGACAAATTTTGAGTTGAAAATTGGAAAATTTTAAACGGGCCGTTATTTGACGTGTATGTTGGGAATGACGAAATATTGAGGATTCACCATGTTAAGCACTTCAAATAATAACCAAATCAAGTTAAAAAATATTTCTTAACACGCTAAAACAATATTGTGTCAAATTGATTTTTAAATACATTTGACCATTATTTATAGGGGTTACCGTGATGAAACTTGGCTTTTTAGCCATTTACAAGATGCATGTCGAATATTATTCGATTTGAAAATTTTTCAAAATTTCATGTCAAAATGGGTCATTTCCATAGGTGTTCCCTTGGAAAGTGACAAATTTTGAGTTTAAAATTGGAAATTTTTAAACGGGCGATTATTTGACGTGTATGTTGGGAATGTCGAAAAATTGATGATTAACCATGTTAAGCCCTTCAAATAATAACCAAATCAAGTTAAGAAATATTTCTTAACACGCTAAAACAATATTGTGTAAAATTTATTTTTAAATACATTTGACCATTATTTTTATAGGGGTTACCGTTATGAAACTTGACTTTTTAGCTATTTACCGGATGCATGTCGAATATTATTCGATTTGAAAATTTTTCAAAATTTCATGTCAAAATGGCTCATTTCCATAGGTGTTCCCTTGGAAACCGACAAATTTTGAGTTGAAAATTGGAAAATTTTAAACGGGCCGTTATTTGACGTGTATGTTGGGAATGACGAAATATTGAGGATTCACCATGTTAAGCACTTCAAATAATAACCAAATCAAGTTAAAAAATATTTCTTAACACGCTAAAACAATATTGTGTAAAATTGATTTTTAAATACATTTGACCATTATTTTTATAGGGGTTACCTTGATGAAACTTGACCTTTTAGCCATTTCCAAGATGCATGTCGAACATTATACGATTTAAATTTTTTTCAAAATTTCATGTCAAAATGGCTCATTTCCATAGGTGTTCCCACGGACACCGACAAATTTTGAGTTGAAAATTGAAAGTTTTTAAACGGGCTGATATTTTTATACGGGTTACTGTTATGAAACTTGACATTTTAGCTATTTACAAGATGCATGTCGAATATTATTCGATTTGAAAATTTTTCAAAATTTCATGTCAAAATGACTCATTTCCATAGTTGATCCCTTGAAACCGACAAATTTTGAGTTGAAAATTCGAAATTTTTAAACGGGTCGTTATTTGACGTGTTTGTTGGGAATGACGAAAAATTGAGGATTCACCATGTTAAGCACTTAAAATAATAATCAAATCAAGTTAAAAAATATTTCATAACACGCTAAAACAATATTGTGTAAAATTGATTTTTAAATACATTTAACCATTATTTATCGGGGTTACCGTGATGAAACTTGACTTTTTAGCCATTTACAAGATGCATGTCGAATATTATTCGATTTGAAATTTTTTCAAAATTTCATGTTAAAATGGCTCATTTCCATAGCTGTTACCTTGGAAAGTGACAAATTTTCAGTTTAAAATTGGAAATTTTTAAACGGGCAGTTATTTGACGTGTATGTTGGGAATGTCGAAAAATTGATGATTAACCATGTTAAGCCCTTCAAATAATAACCAAATCAAGTTAAAAAATATTTCTTAACACGCTAAAACAATATTGTGTAAAATTTATTTTTAAATACATTTGACCATTATTTTTATAGGGGTTACCGTTATGAAACTTGACTTTTTAGCTATTTACCGATGCATGTCGAATATTATTCGATTTGAAAATTTTTCAAAATTTCATGTCAAAATGGCTCATTTCCATAGGTGTTCCCCCGGAAACCGACAAATTTTGAGTTGAAAATTGGAAAATTTTAAACGGGCCGTTATTTGACGTGTATGTTGGGAATGACGAAATATTGAGGATTCACCATGTTAAGCACTTCAAATAATAACCAAATCAAGTTAAAAAATATTTCTTAACACGCTAAAACAATATTGTGTAAAATTGATTTTTAAATACATTTGACCATTATTTATAGGGGTTACCGTTATGAAACATGACTTTTTAGCCATTTACAAGATGCATGTCGAATGTTATTCGATTTGAAATTTTTTCAAATTTTCATGTCAAAATGGCTCATTTCCATAGGTGTTCCTTTGGACATCGACAAATTTTGAGTTGAAAATTCGAAAATTTTTAACGGGCTGTTATTTGACGTGTATGTTGGGAATGACGAAATATTGAGGATTCACCATGTTAAGCACTTGAAATAATAACCAAATCAAGTTAAAAAATATTTCATAACACGCTAAAACAATATTGTGTAAAATTGATTTTTAAATACATTTAACCATTATTTATAGGGGTTACCGTAATGAAACTTGACTTTTTAGCCATTTAAAAGATGCATGTCGAATATAATTCGATTTGAAAATGTTTCAAAACTTCATGTCAAAATGGCTCATTTCCATAGGTGTTCCCTTGGAAACCGACAAATTTTGAGTTGAAAATTCGAAATTTTTAAACGGGCTGTTATTTGACGTGTTTGTTGGGAATGACGAACAATTGAGGATTCACCATGTTAAGCACTTCAAATAATAACCAAATCAAGCTAAAAAATATTTCTTAACACGCTAAAACAATATTGTGTAAAATTGATTTTTAAATACATTTGACCATTATTTTTATAGGGGTTACCTTGATGAAACTTGACCTTTTAGCCATTTCCTAGATGCATGTCGAACATTATACGATTTAAATTTTTTCAAAATTTCATGTCAAAATGGCTCATTTCCATAGGTGTTCCCACGGACACCGACAAATTTTGAGTTGAAAATTGAAAGTTTTTAAACGGGCTGATATTTGGCGTGTATGTTAGGAATACCGAAAAATTGATGATTCACCATGTTAAGCCCTTTAAATAATAACCAAATCAAGTTAAAAAATATTTCTTAACACGCTAAAACAATATTGTGTAAAATTGATTTTTAAATACATTTGACCATTATTTTTATACGGGTTACTGTTATGAAACTTGACATTTTAGCTATTTACAAGATGCATGTCGAATATTATTCGATTTGAAAATTTTTCAAAATTTCATGTCAAAATGACTCATTTCCATAGTTGATCCCTTGGAAACTGACAAATTTTGAGTTGAAAATTCGAAAATTTTAAACGGGCTGTTATTTGACGTGTATGTTGGGAATGACGAAATATTGAGGATTCACCATGTTAAGCACTTCAAATAATAACCAAATCAAGTTAAAAAATATTTCTTAAGACACTAAAACAATATTGTGTAAAATTGATTTTTAAATACATTTGACCATTATTTATAGGGGTTACCGTGATGAAACTTGGCTTTTTAGCCATTTACAAGATGCATGTCGAATATTATTCGATTTGAAAATTTTTCAAAATTTCATGTCAAAATGGGTCATTTCCATAGGTGTTCCCTTGGAAAGTGACAAATTTTGAGTTTAAAATTGGAAATTTTTAAACGGGCTGTTATTTGACGTGTATGTTGGGAATGTCGAAAAATTGATGATTCACCATGTTAAGCCCTTCAAATAATAACCAAATCAAGTTAAAAAATATTTCTTAACACGCTAAAACAATATTGTGTAAAATTTATTTTTAAATACATTTGACCATTATTTTTATAGGGGTTACCGTTATGAAACTTGACTTTTTAGCTATTTACCAGATGCATGTCGAATATTATTCGATTTGAAAAGTTTTCAAAATTTCATGTCAAAATGGCTCATTTCCATAGGTGTTCCCTTGGAAACCGACAAATTTTGAGTTGAAAATTGGAAAATTTTAAACGGGCTGTTATTTGACGTGTATGTTGGGAATGACAAAATATTGAGGATTCACCATGTTAAGCACTTCAAATAATAACCAAATCAAGTTAAAAAATATTTCTTAACACGCTAAAACAATATTGTGTAAAATTTATTTTTAAATACATTTGACCATTATTTATAGGGGTTACCGTTATGAAACTTGACTTTTTAGCCATTTACAAGATGCATGTCGAATGTTATTCGATTTGAAATTTTTTCAAATTTTCATGTCAAAATGGCTCATTTCCATAGGTGTTCCTTTGGACATCGACAAATTTTGAGTTGAAAATTCGAAAATTTTTAACGGGCTGTTGTTTGACGTGTATGTTGGGAATGACGAAATATTGAGGATTCACCATGTTAAGCACTTGAAATAATAACCAAATCAAGTTAAAAAATATTTCATAACACGCTAAAACAATATTGTGTAAAATTGATTTTTAAATACATTTAACCATTATTTATAGGGGTTATCGTAATGAAACTTGACTTTTTAGCCATTTAAAAGATGCATGTCGAATATTATTCGATTTGAAAATGTTTCAAAACTTCATGTCAAAATGGCTCATTTCCATAGGTGTTCCCTTGGAAACCGACAAATTTTGAGTTGAAAATTCGAAATTTTTAAACGGGCTGTTATTTGATGTGTTTGTTGGGAATGACGAAAAATTGAGGATTCACCATGTTAAGCACTTCAAATAATAACCAAATCAAGCTAAAAAATATTTCTTAACACGCTAAAACAATATTGTGTAAAATTGATTTTTAAATACATTTGACCGTTATTTTTATAGGGGTTACCTTGATGAAACTTGACCTTTTAGCCATTTCCAAGATGCATGTCGAACGTTATACGAGTTAAATTTTTTCAAAATTTCATGTCAAAATGGCTCATTTCCATAGGTGTTCCCACGGACACCGACAAATTTTGAGTTGAAAATTGAAAGTTTTTAAACGGGCTGATATTTGGCGTGTATGTTAGGAATAACGAAAAATTTATGATTCACCATGTTAAGCCCTTTAAATAATAACCAAATCAAGTTAAAAAATATTTCTTAACACGCTAAAACAATATTGTGTAAAATTGATTTTTAAATACATTTGACCATTATTTTTATAGGGGTTACCATAATGAAACTTGACCTTTTAGCCATTTCCAAGATGCATGTCGAACATTATACGATTTAAATTTTTTCCAAATTTCATGTCAAAATGGCTCATTTCCATAGGTGTTCTTATGGACACCGACAAATTTTGAGTTGAAAATTGAAAGTTTTTAAATGGGCTGATATTTGGCGTGTATGTTAGGAATAACGAAAAATTGATGATTCACCATGTTAAACCCTTCAAATAATAACCAAATCAAGTTAAAAAATATTTATTAACACGATAAACAATATTGTGTAAAATTTATTTTTAAATACATTTTACCATTATTTTTATAGGGGTTACCGTTATGAAACTTGACTTTTTAGCTATTTACCAGATGCATGTCGAATATTATTCGATTTGAATTTTTTTCAAAATTTCATGTCAAAATGGCTCATTTCCATAGGTGTTCCCATGGAAACCGACAAATTTTGAGTTGAAAATTGGAAAATTTTAAACGGGCCGTTATTTGACGTGTATGTTGGGAATGACGAAATATTGAGGATTCACCATGTTAAGCACTTCAAATAATAACCAAATCAAGTTAAAAAATATTTCTTAACACGCTAAAACAATATTGTGTAAAATTGATTTTTAAATACATTTGACCATTATTTTTATAGGGGTTACCTTGATGAAACTTGACCTTTTAGCCATTTCCAAGATGCATGTCGAACATTATACGATTTAAATTTTTTCAAAATTTCATGTCAAAATGGCTCATTTGCATAGGTGTTCCCACGGACACCGACAAATTTTGAGTTGAAAATTGAAAGTTTTTAAACGGGCTGATATTTGGCGTGTATGTTAGGAATAACGAAAAATTGATGATTCACCATGTTAAGCCCTTTAAATAATAACCAAATCAAGTTAAAAAATATTTCTTAACACGCTAAAACAATATTGTGTAAAATTGATTTTTAAATACATTTGACCATTATTTTTATAGGGGTTACCTTGATGAAACTTGACCTTTTAGCCATTTCCAAGATGCATGTCGAACATTATACGATTTAAATTTTTTCAAAATTTCATGTCAAAATGGCTCATTTGCATAGGTGTTCGCACGGACACCGACAAATTTTGAGTTGAAAATTGAAAGTTTTTAAACGGGCTGATATTTGGCGTGTATGTTAGGAATAACGAAAAATTGATGATTCACCATGTTAAGCCCTTTAAATAATAACCAAATCAAGTTAAAAAATATTTCTTAACACGCTAAAACAATATTGTGTAAAATTTTTTTTAAATACATTTGACCATTATTTTTATACGGGTTACCGTTATGAAACTTGACTTTTTAGCTATTTACAAGATACATGTCGAATATTATTTGATTTGAAAATTTTTCAAAATTTCATGTCAAAATGACTCATTTCAATAGGTGTTCCCTTGGAAACCGACAAATTTTGAGTTGAAAATTGGAAAATTTTAAACGGGCTGTTATTTGACGTGTATGTTGAGAATGACGAAATATTGAGGATTCACCATGTTAAGCACTGCAAATAATAACCAAATCAAGTTAAAAAATATTTCTTAACACGCTAAAACAATATTGTGTAAAATTGATTTTTAAATACATTTGACCATTATTTATAGGGGTTACCGTGATGAAACTTGGCTTTTTAGCCATTTACAAGATGCATGTCGAATATTATTCGATTTGAAAATTTTTCAAAATTTCATGTCAAAATGGGTCATTTCCATAGGTGTTCCATTGGAAAGCGACAAATTTTGATTTGAAAATTAGAAATTTTTAAACGGGCTGTTATTTGACGTGTATGTTGGGAATGTCGAAAAATTGAGGATTCACCATGTTAAGCCCTTCAAATAATAACCAAATCAAGTTAAAAAATATTTCTTAACACGATAAAACAATATTGTGTAAAATTGATTTTTAAATACATTTGACCATTATTTTTATAGGGGTTACCGTTATGAAACTTGAGTTTTTAGCCATTTACAAGATGCATGTCGAATATTATTCGATTTGAAATTTTTTCAAAATTTCATGGTAAAATGGCTCATTTCCATAGGTGTTCCCTTGGACATCGACAAATTTTGAGTTGAAAATTCAAAAATTTTAAACGGGCTGTTATTTGACGTGTTTGTTGGGAATGATGAAAAATTGAGGATTCACCATGTTAAGCACTTCAAATAATAACCAAATCAGGTTAAAAAATATTTCTTAACACGCTAAAACAATATTGTGTAAAATTGATTTTTAAATACATTTGACCATTATTTTTATAGGGGTTACCATGATGAAACTTGACCTTTTGGCCATTTCCAAGATGCATGTCGAACATTATACGATTTAAACTTTTTCAAAATTTCATGTCAAAATGGCTCATTTCCATAGGTGTTCCCTTGGACACCGACAAATTTTGAGTTGAAAATTGAAAGTTTTTAAATGGGCTGATATTTGGCGTGTATGTTAGGAATAACGAAAAATTGATGATTCACCATGTTAAGCCCTTCAAATAATAACCAATTCGGTTAAAAAATATTTTTTAACACGCTAAAACAATATTGTGTAAAATTGATTTTGAAATACATTTGACCATTATTTTTATAGGGGTTACCGTTATGAAACTTGACTTTTTAGCCATTTACAAGATGCATGTCGAATATTATTCGATTTCAACATTTTTCAAAATTTCATGTCAAAATCGGTCATTTCCATAGGTGTTCCCTGGGAAAGCGACAAATTTTAAGTTGAAAATTGGAAATTTTTAAACGGGCTGTTATTTGACGTGTATGTTGGGAATGTCGAAAAATTGAGGATTCACCATGTTAAGCCCTTCAAATAATAACCAAATCAATTTAAAAAATATTTCTGAACACGCTAAAACAATATAGTGTAAAATTAATTTTTAAATACATTTGACCATTATTTACAGGGGTTACAGTGATGAAACATGACTTTTTAGCCATTTACAAGATGTATGTCGAATATTATTCGATTTGAAAATTTTTCAAAATTTCATGTCAAAATGGCTCATTTCCATAGGTGTTCCCCTTGGAAATAGACAAATTTTGAGTTCAAAATTGGAAATTTTTAAACGGGCTGTTATTTGACGTGTTTGTTGGGAATGACGAAAAATTGAGGATTCACCATGTTAAGCCCTTCAAATAATAACCAAATCAAGTAAAAAAATATTACTTAACACGTTAAAACAATATTGTGTAAAATTTATTTTAAATACATTTGACCATTATTTATAGGGGTTACCGTTATGAAACTTGACTTTTTAGCCATTTACAAGATGCATGTCGAATATTATTCGATTTGAAATTTTTTCAAATTTCCATGTCAAAATGGCTCATTTCCATAGGTGTTCCCTTGGACATCGACAAATTTTGAGTCGGAAAATTCGAAAATTTTAAACGGGCTGTTATTTGACGTGTTTGTTGGGAATGACGAAAAATTGAGGATTCACCATGTTAAGCACTTCAAATAATAACCAAATCAGGTTAAAAATTATTTTTTAACACGCTAAAACAATATTGTGTAAAATTTATTTTTAAATACATTTGACCATTATTTTTGTAGGGGTTACCGTTATGAAACTTGACTTTTTAGCCATTTACAAGATGCATGTCGAATATTATTCGATTTCAACATTTTTCAAAATTTCATGTCAAAATCGGTCATTTCCATAGGTGTTCCCTGGGAAAGCGACAAATTTTGAGTTGAAAATTGGAAATTTTTAAACGGGCTGTTATTTGACGTGTATGTTGGGAATGTCGAAAAATTGAGGATTCACCATGTTAAGCCCTTCAAATAATAACCAAATCAATTTAAAAAATATTTCTTAACACGCTAAAACAATATAGTGTAAAATTAATTTTTAAATACATTTGACCATTATTTATAGGGGTTACAGTGATGAAACATGACTTTTTAGCCATTTAAAAGATGTATGTCGAATATTATTCGATTTGAAAATTTTTCAAAATTTCATGTCAAAATGGCTCATTTCCATAGGTGTTCCCTTGGAAACAGACAAATTTTGAGTTGAAAATTAGAAATTTTTGAACGGGCTGTTATTTGACGTGTATGTTGGGAATGACGAAAAATTGAGGATTCACCATGTTAAGCACTTCAAATAATAACCAAATCAAGTTATAAAATATTTCTTAACACGCTAAAACAATATTGTGTAAAATTGATTTTTAAATACATTTGACCATTATTTATAGGGGTTACCGTGATGAAATTTGGGTTTTTAGCCATTTACAAGATGCTTGTCGAATATTATTCGATTTGAAAATTTTTCAAAATTTCATGTCAAAATGGCTCATTTCCATAGGTGTTCCCCTTGGAAACAGACAAATTTTGAGTTCAAAATTGGAAATTTTTAAACGGCCGTTATTTGACGTGTTTGTTGGGAATGACGAAAAATTGAGGATTCACCATGTTAAGCCCTTCAAATAATAACCAAATCAAGTTAAAAAATATTACTTAACACGCTAAAACAATATTGTGTAAAATTTATTTTAAATACATTTGACCATTATTTATAGGGGTTACCGTTATGAAACTTGACTTTTTAGCCATTTACAAGATGCATGTCGAATATTATTCGATTTGAAATTTTTTCAAATTTTCATGTCAAAATGGCTCATTTCCATAGGTGTTCCCTTGGACATCGACAAATTTTGAGTCGGAAAATTCGAAAATTTTAAACGGGCTGTTATTTGACGTGTTTGTTGGGAATGACGAAAAATTGAGGATTCACCATGTTAAGCACTTCAAATAATAACCAAATCAGGTTAAAAAATATTTCTTAACACGCTAAAACAATATTGTGTAAAGTTTATTTTTAAATACATTTGACCATTATTTTTATAGGGGTTACCATGATGAAACTTGACCTTTTGACCATGTCCAGGATGCATGTCAAACATTATAAGATTTAAACTTTTTCAAAATTTCATGTCAAAATGGCTCATTTCCATAGGTGTTCCCTTGGACACCGACAAATTTTGAGTTGAAAATTGAAAGTTTTTAAATGGGCTGATATTTGGCGTGTATGTTAGGAATAACGAAAAATTGATGATTCACCATGTTAAGCCCTTCAAATAATAACCAAATTGGTTAAAAAATATTTTTTAACACGCTAAAACAATATTGTGTAAAATTGATTTTTAAATACATTTGACCATTATTTTTATAGGGGTTACCGTTATGAAACTTGACTTTTTAGCCATTTACAAGATGCATGTCGAATATTATTCGATTTCAACATTTTTTAAAAATTTCATGTCAAAATCGGTCATTTCCATAGGTGTTCCCTGGGAAAGCGACAAATTTTGAGTTGAAAATTGGAAATTTTTAAACGGGCTGTTATTTGACGTGTATGTTGGGAATGTCGAAAAATTGAGGATTCACCATGTTAAGCCCTTCAAATAATAACCAAATCAATTTAAAAAATATTTCTTAACACGCTAAAACAATATAGTGTAAAATTAATTTTTAAATACATTTGACCATTATTTATAGGGGTTACAGTGATGAAACATGACTTTTTAGCCATTTACAAGATGCATGTCGAACATTATTCGATTTGAAAATTTTTCAAAATTTCATGTCAAAATGGCTCATTTCCATAGGTGTTCCCTTGGAAACAGACAAATTTTGAGTTGAAAATTGGAAATTTTTAAACGGGCTGTTATTTGACGTGTATGTTGGGAATGACGAAAAATTGAGGATTCACCATGTTAAGCACTTCAAATAATAACCAAATCAAGTTAAAAAATATTTCTTAACACGCTAAAACAATATTGTGTAAAATTGATTTTTAAATACATTTGACCATTATTTATAGGGGTTACCGTGATGAAATTTGGGTTTTTAGCCATTTACAAGATGCTTGTCGAATATTATTCGATTTGAAAATTTTTCAAAATTTCATGTCAAAATGGCTCATTTCCATACGTATTCCCCTTGGAAACAGACAAATTTTGAGTTCAAAATTGGAAATTTTTAAACGGGCTGTTATTTGACGTGTTTGTTGGGAATGACAAAAAATTGAGGATTCACCATGTTAAGCCCTTCAAATAATAACCAAATCAAGTTAAAAAATATTACTTAACACGCTAAAACAATATTGTGTAAAATTTATTTTAAATACATTTGACCATTATTTATAGGGGTTACCGTGATGAAACATGACTTTTTAGCCATTTACAAGATGTATGTCGAATATTATTCGATTTGAAATTTTTTCAAAATTTCATGTCAAAATGGCTCATTTCCATAGGTGTTCCCCTTGGAAACAGACAAATTTTGAGTTCAAAATTGGAAATTTTTAAACGGCCGTTATTTGACGTGTTTGTTGGGAATGACGAAAAATTGAGGATTCACCATGTTAAGCCCTTCAAATAATAACCAAATCAAGTTAAAAAATATTACTTAACACGCTAAAACAATATTGTGTAAAATTTATTTTAAATACATTTGACCATTATTTATAGGGGTTACCGTTATGAAACTTGACTTTTTAGCCATTTACAAGATGCATGTCGAATATTATTCGATTTGAAATTTTTTCAAATTTTCATGTCAAAATGGCTCATTTCCATAGGTGTTCCCTTGGACATCGACAAATTTTGAGTCGGAAAATTCGAAAATTTTAAACGGGCGTTATTTGACGTGTTTGTTGGGAATGACGAAAAATTGAGGATTCACCATGTTAAGCACTTCAAATAATAACCAAATCAAGTTAAAAAATATTTCTTAACACGCTAAAACAATATTGTGTAAAGTTTATTTTTAAATACATTTGACCATTATTTTTATAGGGGTTACCATGATGAAACTTGACCTTTTGACCATGTCCAAGATGCATGTCAAACATTATAAGATTTAAACTTTTTCAAAATTTCATGTCAAAATGGCTCATTTCCATAGGTGTTCCCTTGGACACCGACAAATTTTGAGTTGAAAATTGAAAGTTTTTAAATGGGCTGATATTTGGCGTGTATGTTAGGAATAACGAAAAATTGATGATTCACCATGTTAAGCCCTTCAAATAATAACCAAATTGGTTAAAAAATATTTTTTAACACGCTAAAACAATATTGTGTAAAATTGATTTTTAAATACATTTGACCATTATTTTTATAGGGGTTACCGTTATGAAACTTGACTTTTTAGCCATTTACAAGATGCATGTCGAATATTATTCGATTTCAACATTTTTTAAAATTTCATGTCAAAATCGGTCATTTCCATAGGTGTTCCCTGGGAAAGCGACAAATTTTGAGTTGAAAATTGGAAATTTTTAAACGGGCTGTTATTTGACGTGTATGTTGGGAATGTCGAAAAATTGAGGATTCACCATGTTAAGCCCTTCAAATAATAACCAAATCAATTTAAAAAATATTTCTTAACACGCTAAAACAATATAGTGTAAAATTAATTTTTAAATACATTTGACCATTATTTATAGGGGTTACAGTGATGAAACATGACTTTTTAGCCATTTACAAGATGTATGTCGAATATTATTCGATTTGAAAAAATTTCAAAATTTCATGTCAAAATGGCTCATTTCCATAGGTGTTCCCTTGGAAACAGACAAATTTTGAGTTGAAAATTGGAAATTTTTAAACGGGCTGTTATTTGACGTGTATGTTGGGAATGACGAAAAATTGAGGATTCACCATGTTAAGCACTTCAAATAATAACCAAATCAAGTTAAAAAATATTTCTTAACACGCTAAAACAATATTGTGTAAAATTGATTTTTAAATACATTTGACCATTATTTATAGGGGTTACCGTGATGAAATTTGGGTTTTTAGCCATTTACAAGATGCTTGTCGAATATTATTCGATTTGAAAATTTTTCAAAATTTCATGTCAAAATGGCTCATTTCCATACGTATTCCCCTTGGAAACAGACAAATTTTGAGTTCAAAATTGGAAATTTTTAAACGGGCTGTTATTTGACGTGTTTGTTGGGAATGACGAAAAATTGAGGATTCACCATGTTAAGCCCTTCAAATAATAACCAAATCAAGTTAAAAAATATTACTTAACACGCTAAAACAATATTGTGTAAAATTTATTTTAAATACATTTGACCATTATTTATAGGGGTTACCGTGATGAAACATGACTTTTTAGCCATTTACAAGATGTATGTCGAATATTATTCGATTTGAAATTTTTTCAAAATTTCATGTCAAAATGGCTCATTTCCATAGGTGTTCCCCTTGGAAACAGACAAATTTTGAGTTCAAAATTGGAAATTTTTAAACGGGCTGTTATTTGACGTGTTTGTTGGGAATGACGAAAAATTGAGGATTCACCATGTTAAGCCCTTCAAATAATAACCAAATCAAGTTAAAAAATATTACTTAACACGCTAAAACAATATTGTGTAAAATTTATTTTAAATACATTTGACCATTATTTATAGGGGTTACCGTTATGAAACTTGACTTTTTAGCCATTTACAAGATGCATGTCGAATATTATTCGATTTGAAATTTTTTCAAATTTTCATGTCAAAATGGCTCATTTCCATAGGTGTTCCCTTGGACATCGACAAATTTTGAGTCGGAAAATTCGAAAATTTTAAACGGGCCGTTATTTGACGTGTTTGTTGGGAATGACGAAAAATTGAGGATTCACCATGTTAAGCACTTCAAATAATAACCAAATCAGGTTAAAAAATATTTCTTAACACGCTAAAACAATATTGCGTAAAATTGATTTTTAAATACATTTGACCATTATTTTTATAGGGGTTACCATGATGAAACTTGACCTTTTGACCATGTCCAAGATGCATGTCGAACATTATACGATTTGAAATTTTTTCAAAATTTCATGTCAAAATGGCTCATTTCCATAGGTGTTCCCTTGGACACCGACAAATTTTGAGTTGAAAATTGAAAGTTTTTAAATGGGCTGATATTTGGCGTGTATGTTAGGAATAACGAAAAATTGATGATTCACCATGTTAAGCCCTTCAAATAATAACCAAATCGGTTAAAAAATATTTTTTAACACGCTAAAACAATATTGTGTAAAATTGATTTTTAAATACATTTGACCATTATTTTTATAGGGGTTACCGTTATGAAACTTGACTTTTTAGCCATTTACAAGATGCATGTCGAATATTATTCGATTTCAACATTTTTCAAAATTTCATGTCAAAATCGGTCATTTCCATAGGTGTTCCCTGGGAAAGCGACAAATTTTGAGTTGAAAATTGGAAATTTTTAAACGGGCTGTTATTTGACGTGTATGTTGGGAATGTCGAAAAATTGAGGATTCACCATGTTAAGCCCTTCAAATAATAACCAAATCAATTTAAAAAATATTTCTTAACACGCTAAAACAATATAGTGTAAAATTAATTTTTAAATACATTTGACCATTATTTATAGGGGTTACCGTGATGAAACATGACTTTTTAGCCATTTACAAGATGTATGTCGAATATTATTCGATTTGAAAAATTTTCAAAATTTCATGTCAAAATGGCTCATTTCCATAGGTGTTCCCTTGGAAACGACAAATTTTGAGTTGAAAATTGGAAATTTTTAAACGGGCCGTTATTTGACGTGTATGTTGGGAATGACGAAAAATTGAGGATTCACCATGTTAAGCACTTCAAATAATAACCAAATCAAGTTAAAAAATATTTCTTAACACGCTAAAACAATATTGTGTAAAATTGATTTTTAAATACATTTGACCATTATTTATAGGGGTTACCGTGATGAAACTTGGGTTTTTAGCCATTTACAAGATGCTTGTCGAATATTATTCGATTTGAAAATTTTTCAAAATTTCATGTCAAAATGGCTCATTTCCATAGGTGTTCCCCTTGGAAACAGACAAATTTTGAGTTCAAAATTGGAAATTTTTAAACGGGCTGTTATTTGACGTGTTTGTTGGGAATGACGAAAAATTGAGGATTCACCATGTTAAGCCCTTCAAATAATAACCAAATCAAGTTAAAAAATATTACTTAACACGCTAAAACAATATTGTGTAAAATTTATTTTAAATACATTTGACCATTATTTATAGGGGTTACCGTTATGAAACTTGACTTTTTAGCCATTTACAAGATGCATGTCGAATATTATTCGATTTGAAATTTTTTCAAATTTTCATGTCAAAATGGCTCATTTCCATAGGTGTTCCCTTGGACATCGACAAATTTTGAGTCGGAAAATTCGAAAATTTTTAAACGGGCTGTTATTTGACGTGTTTGTTGGGAATGACGAAAAATTGAGGATTCACCATGTTAAGCACTTCAAATAATAACCAAATCAGGTTAAAAAATATTTCTTAACACGCTAAAACAATATTGTGTAAAATTGATTTTTAAATACATTTAATCATTATTTTTATAGGGGTTACCATGATGAAACTTGACCTTTTGGCCATTTCCAAGATGCATGTCGAACATTATACGATTTAAACTTTTTCAAAATTTCATGTCAAAATGGCTCATTTCCATAGGTGTTCCCTTGGACACCGACAAATTTTGAGTTGAAAATTGAAAGTTTTTAAATGGGCTGATATTTGGCGTGTATGTTAGGAATAACGAAAAATTGATGATTCACCATGTTAAGCCCTTCAAATAATAACCAAATCGGTTAAAAAATATTTTTTAACACGCTAAAACAATATTGTGTAAAATTGATTTTTAAATACATTTGACCATTATTTTTATAGGGGTTACCGTTATGAAACTTGACTTTTTAGCCATTTACAAGATCCATGTCGAATATTATTCGATTTCAACATTTTTCAAAATTTCATGTCAAAATCGGTCATTTCCATAGGTGTTCCCTGGGAAAGCGACAAATTTTGAGTTGAAAATTGTAAATTTTTAAACGGGCTGTTATTTGACGTGTATGTTGGGAATGTCGAAAAATTGAGGATTCACCATGTTAAGCCCTTCAAATAATAACCAAATCAATTTAAAAAATATTTCTTAACACGCTAAAACAATATAGTGTAAAATTAATTTTTAAATACATTTGACCATTATTTATAGGGGTTACCGTGATGAAACTTGACTTTTTAGCCATTTACAAGATGTATGTCGAATATTATTCGATTTGAAAATTTTTCAAAATTTCATGTCAAAATGGCTCATTTCCATAGGTGTTCCCTTGGAAATAGACAAATTTTGAGTTCAAAATTGGAAATTTTTAAACGGGCCGTTATTTGACGTGTTTGTTGGGAATGACGAAAAATTGAGGATTCACCATGTTAAGCCCTTCAAATAATAACCAAATCAAGTTAAAAAATATTACTTAACACGCTAAAACAATATTGTGTAAAATTAATTTTTAAATACATTTGACCATTATTTATAGGGGTTACCGTGATGAAACTTGACTTTTTAGCCATTTACAAGATGCATGTCGAATATTATTCGATTTGAAATTTTTTCAAAATTTCATGTCAAAATGGCTCATTTCCATAGGTGTTCCCTTGGACATCGACAAATTTTGAGTTGAAAATTCGAAAATTTTTAAACGGGCCGTTATTTGACGTGTTTGTTGGGAATGACGAAAAATTGAGGATTCACCATGTTAAGCACTTCAAATAATAACCAAATCAAGTTAAAAAATATTTTTTAACACGCTAAAACAATATTGTGTAAAATTTATTTTTAAATACATTTGACCATTATTTATAGGGGTTACCGTGATGAAACTTGACTTTTTAGCCATTTACAAGATGCATGTCGAATATTATTCGATTTGAAAATTTTTCAAAATTTCATGTCAAAATGGCTCATTTCCATAGGTGTTCCCTTGGAAAGCGACAAATTTTGAGTTGAAAATTGGAAATTTTTAAACGGCCGTTATTTGACGTGTATGTTGGGAATGTCGAAAAATTGAGGATTCACCATGTTAAGCCCTTCAAATAATAACCAAATCAATTTAAAAAATATTTCTTAACACGCTAAAACAATATTGTGTAAAATTAATTTTTAAATACATTTGACCATTATTTATAGGGGTTACCGTGATGAAACTTGACTTTTTAGCCATTTACAAGATGTATGTCGAATATTATTCGATTTGAAAATTTTTCAAAATTTCATGTCAAAATGGCTCATTTCCATAGGTGTTCCCTTGGAAACGACAAATTTTGAGTTGAAAATTGGAAATTTTTAAACGGGCCGTTATTTGACGTGTATGTTGGGAATGACGAAAAATTGAGGATTCACCATGTTAAGCACTTCAAATAATAACCAAATCAAGTTAAAAAATATTTCTTAACACGCTAAAACAATATTGTGTAAAATTGATTTTTAAATACATTTGACCATTATTTATAGGGGTTACCGTGATGAAACTTGGCTTTTTAGCCATTTACAAGATGTTTGTCGAATATTATTCGATTTGAAAATTTTTCAAAATTTCATGTCAAAATGGCTCATTTCCATAGGTGTTCCCTTGGAAACGGACAAATTTTGAGTTGAAAATTGGAAATTTTTAAACGGGCCGTTATTTGACGTGTTTGTTGGGAATGACGAAAAATTGAGGATTCACCATGTTAAGCCCTTCAAATAATAACCAAATCAAGTTAAAAAATATTACTTAACACGCTAAAACAATATTGTGTAAAATTTATTTTAAATACATTTGACCATTATTTATAGGGGTTACCGTTATGAAACTTGACTTTTTAGCCATTTACAAGATGCATGTCGAATATTATTCGATTTGAAATTTTTTCAAATTTTCATGTCAAAATGGCTCATTTCCATAGGTGTTCCCTTGGACATCGACAAATTTTGAGTCGAAAATTCGAAAATTTTAAACGGGCCGTTATTTGACGTGTTTGTTGGGAATGACGAAAAATTGAGGATTCACCATGTTAAGCACTTCAAATAATAACCAAATCAAGTTAAAAAATATTTCTTAACACGCTAAAACAATATTGTGTAAAATTGATTTTTAAATACATTTGACCATTATTTTTATAGGGGTTACCATGATGAAACTTGACCTTTTAGCCATTTCCAAGATGCATGTCGAACATTATACGATTTAAACTTTTTCAAAATTTCATGTCAAAATGGCTCATTTCCATAGGTGTTCCCTTGGACACCGACAAATTTTGAGTTGAAAATTGAAAGTTTTTAAATGGGCCGATATTTGGCGTGTATGTTAGGAATAACGAAAAATTGATGATTCACCATGTTAAGCCCTTCAAATAATAACCAAATCGAGTTAAAAAATATTTTTTAACACGCTAAAACAATATTGTGTAAAATTGATTTTTAAATACATTTGACCATTATTTTTATAGGGGTTACCGTTATGAAACTTGACTTTTTAGCCATTTACAAGATGCATGTCGAATATTATTCGATTTGAAATTTTTTCAAAATTTCATGTCAAAATGGCTCATTTCCATAGGTGTTCCCTTGGAAATCGACAAATTTTGAGTTGAAAATTCGAAATTTTTAAACGGGCTGTTATTTGACGTGTATGTTGGGAATGACGAAAAATTGAGGATTCACCATGTTAAGCACTTCAAATAATAACCAAATCAAGTTAAAAAATATTTCTTAACACGCTAAAACAATATTGTGTAAAATTGATTTTTAAATACATTTGACCATTATTTATAGGGGTTACCATGATGAAACTTGACTTTTTAGCCATTTACAAGATGCATGTCGAATATTATTCGATTTGAAAATTTTTCAAAATTTCATGTCAAAATGGCTCATTTCCATAGGTGTTCCCTTGGACACCGACAAATTTTGAGTTGAAAATTGAAAATTTTTAAACGGGCCGTTATTTGACGTGTATGTTGGGAATGACGAAAAATTGAGGATTCACCATGTTAAGCCCTTCAAATAATAACCAAATCAATGGTTAAAAAATATTTCTTAACACGCTAAAACAATATTGTGTAAAATTGATTTTTAAATACATTTGACCATTATTTTTATAGGGGTTACCGTGATGAAACATGACTTTTTAGCCATTTACAAGATGTATGTCGAATATTATTCGATTTGAAATTTTTTCAAAATTTCATGTCAAAATGGCTCATTTCCATAGGTGTTCCCTTGGAAACCGACAAATTTTGAGTTGAAAATTGGAAATTTTTAAACGGGCTGTTATTTGACGTGTATGTTGGGAATGTCGAAAAATTGAGGATTCACCATGTTAAGCCCTTCAAATAATAACCAAATCAATTTAAAAAATATTTCTTAACACGCTAAAACAATATAGTGTAAAATTAATTTTTAAATACATTTGACCATTATTTATAGGGGTTACCGTGATGAAACATGACTTTTTAGCCATTTACAAGATGTATGTCGAATATTATTCGATTTGAAAATTTTTCAAAATTTCATGTCAAAATGGCTCATTTCCATAGGTGTTCCCTTGGAAACAGACAAATTTTGAGTTGAAAATTGGAAATTTTTAAACGGCCGTTATTTGACGTGTATGTTGGGAATGACGAAAAATTGAGGATTCACCATGTTAAGCCCTTCAAATAATAACCAAATCAAGTTAAAAAATATTTCTTAACACGCTAAAACAATATTGTGTAAAATTAATTTTTAAATACATTTGACCATTATTTATAGGGGTTACCGTGATGAAACTTGACTTTTTAGCCATTTACAAGATGTATGTCGAATATTATTCGATTTCAAAATTTTTCAAAATTTCATGTCAAAATGGCTCATTTCCATACGTGTTCCCTTGGAAACAGACAAATTTTGAGTTGAAAATTGGAAATTTTTAAACGGGCTTTTATTTGACGTGTTTGTCGGGAATGACGAAAAATTGAGGATTCACCATGTTAAGCCCTTCAAATAATAACCAAATCAAGTTAAAAAATATTACTTAACACGCTAAAACAATATTGTGTAAAATTTATTTTAAATACATTTGACCATTATTTATAGGGGTTACCGTGATGAAACTTGACTTTTTAGCCATTTACAAGATGTATGTCGAATATTATTCGATTTGAAAATTTTTCAAAATTTCATGTCAAAATGGCTCATTTCCATAGGTGTTCCCTTGGAAACGACAAATTTTGAGTTGAAAATTGGAAATTTTTAAACGGGCCGTTATTTGACGTGTTTGTTGGGAATGACGAAAAATTGAGGATTCACCATGTTAAGCCCTTCAAATAATAACCAAATCAAGTTAAAAAATATTACTTAACACGCTAAAACAATATTGTGTAAAATTAATTTTTAAATACATTTGACCATTATTTATAGGGGTTACCGTGATGAAACTTGACTTTTTAGCCATTTACAAGATGCATGTCGAATATTATTCGATTTGAAATTTTTTCAAAATTTCATGTCAAAATGGCTCATTTCCATAGGTGTTCCCTTGGACATCGACAAATTTTGAGTTGAAAATTCGAAATTTTTAAACGGGCTGTTATTTGACGTGTTTGTTGGGAATGACGAAAAATTGAGGATTCACCATGTTAAGCACTTCAAATAATAACCAAATCAGGTTAAAAAATATTTCTTAACACGCTAAAACAATATTGTGTAAAATTGATTTTTAAATACATTTGACCATTATTTTTATAGGGGTTACCATGATGAAACTTGACCTTTTAGCCATTTCCAAGATGCATGTCGAACATTATACGATTTGAAATTTTTTCAAAATTTCATGTCAAAATGGCTCATTTCCATAGGTGTTCCCTTGGACACCGACAAATTTTGAGTTGAAAATTGAAAGTTTTTAAATGGGCCGATATTTGACGTGTATGTTAGGAATAACGAAAAATTGATGATTCACCATGTTAAGCCCTTCAAATAATAACCAAATCAATTTAAAAAATATTTCTTTAACACGCTAAAACAATATTGTGTAAAATTGATTTTTAAATACATTTGACCATTATTTTTATAGGGGTTACCGTTATGAAACTTGACTTTTTAGCCATTTACAAGATGCATGTCGAATATTATTCGATTTCAAAATTTTTCAAAATTTCATGTCAAAATCGGTCATTTCCATAGGTGTTCCCTTGGAAAGCGACAAATTTTGAGTTGAAAATTGGAAATTTTTAAACGGGTCGTTATTTGACGTGTATGTTGGGAATGTCGAAAAATTGAGGATTCACCATGTTAAGCCCTTCAAATAATAACCAAATCAATTTAAAAAATATTTCTTAACACGCTAAAACAATATAGTGTAAAATTAATTTTTAAATACATTTGACCATTATTTATAGGGGTTACCGTGATGAAACTTGACTTTTTAGCCATTTACAAGATGTATGTCGAATATTATTCGATTTGAAAATTTTTCAAAATTTCATGTCAAAATGGCTCATTTCTATAGGTGTTCCCTTGGAAACGCGACAAATTTTGAGTTGAAAATTGGAAATTTTTAAACGGGTTGTTATTTGACGTGTATGTTGGGAATGACGAAAAATTGAGGATTCACCATGTTAAGCACTTCAAATAATAACCAAATCAAGTTAAAAAATATTTCTTAACACGCTAAAACAATATTGTGTA
This sequence comes from Linum usitatissimum, assembly GCA_030674075.2. Classification (NCBI taxonomy): domain Eukaryota; kingdom Viridiplantae; phylum Streptophyta; class Magnoliopsida; order Malpighiales; family Linaceae; genus Linum; species Linum usitatissimum. The sequence goes on along the minus strand of JAUJYP020000364.1, from coordinate 22,884 downwards.
AAATTGATTTTTAAATACATTTGACCATTATTTATAGGGGTTACCGTGATGAAACTTGGGTTTTTAGCCATTTACAAGATGCTTGTCGAATATTATTCGATTTGAAAATTTTTCAAAATTTCATGTCAAAATGGCTCATTTCCATAGGTGTTCCCTTGGAAACGACAAATTTTGAGTTGAAAATTGGAAATTTTTAAACGGGCCGTTATTTGACGTGTTTGTTGGGAATGACGAAAAATTGAGGATTCACCATGTTAAGCCCTTCAAATAATAACCAAATCAAGTTAAAAAATATTACTTAACACGCTAAAACAATATTGTGTAAAATTGATTTTTAAATACATTTGACCATTATTTATAGGGGTTACCGTGATGAAACTTGACTTTTTAGCCATTTACAAGATGCATGTCGAATATTATTCGATTTGAAATTTTTTCAAAATTTCATGTCAAAATGGCTCATTTCCATAGGTGTTCCCTTGGACATCGACAAATTTTGAGTTGAAAATTCAAAATTTTTAAACGGGCCGTTATTTGACGTGTTTGTTGGGAATGACGAAAAATTGAGGATTCACCATGTTAAGCACTTCAAATAATAACCAAATCAAGTTAAAAAATATTTCTTAACACGCTAAAACAATATTGTGTAAAATTGATTTTTAAATACATTTGACCATTATTTTTATAGGGGTTACCATGATGAAACTTGACCTTTTAGCCATTTCCAAGATGCATGTCGAACATTATACGATTTAAATTTTTTCAAAATTTCATGTCAAAATGGCTCATTTCCATAGGTGTTCCTTGGACACCGACAAATTTTGAGTTGAAAATTGAAATTTTTAAACGGGCTGTTATTTGACGTGTATGTTGGGAATGTCGAAAAATTGAGGATTCACCATGTTAAGCCCTTCAAATAATAACCAAATCAATTTAAAAAATATTTCTTAACACGCTAAAACAATATTGTGTAAAATTGATTTTTAAATACATTTGACCATTATTTATAGGGGTTACCGTGATGAAACTTGACTTTTTAGCCATTTACAAGATGTATGTCGAATATTATTCGATTTGAAAATTTTTCAAAATTTCATGTCAAAATGGCTCATTTCCATAGGTGTTCCCTTGGAAAGCGACAAATTTTGAGTTGAAAATTGGAAATTTTTAAACGGGCTGTTATTTGACGTGTATGTTGGGAATGACGAAAAATTGAGGATTCACCATGTTAAGCCCTTCAAATAATAACCAAATCAAGTTAAAAAATATTTCTTAACACGCTAAAACAATATTGTGTAAAATTGATTTTTAAATACATTTGACCATTATTTATAGGGGTTACCGTGATGAAACTTGACTTTTTAGCCATTTACAAGATGCATGTCGAATATTATTCGATTTGAAAATTTTTCAAAATTTCATGTCAAAATGGCTCATTTCCATAGGTGTTCCCTTGGAAACCGACAAATTTTGAGTTGAAAATTGGAAATTTTTAAACGGGCCGTTATTTGACGTGTTTGTTGGGAATGACGAAAAATTGAGGATTCACCATGTTAAGCCCTTCAAATAATAACCAAATCAAGTTAAAAAATATTACTTAACACGCTAAAACAATATTGTGTAAAATTTATTTTTAAATACATTTGACCATTATTTATAGGGGTTACCGTGATGAAACTTGACTTTTTAGCCATTTACAAGATGCATGTCGAATATTATTCGATTTGAAAATTTTTCAAAATTTCATGTCAAAATGGCTCATTTCCATAGGTGTTCCCTTGGACACCGACAAATTTTGAGTTGAAAATTGGAAATTTTTAAACGGGCTGTTATTTGACGTGTTTGTTGGGAATGACGAAAAATTGAGGATTCACCATGTTAAGCCCTTCAAATAATAACCAAATCAATTTAAAAAATATTTCTTAACACGCTAAAACAATATTGTGTAAAATTGATTTTTAAATACATTTGACCATTATTTTATAGGGGTTACCATGATGAAACTTGACTTTTTAGCCATTTACAAGATGCATGTCGAATATTATTCGATTTGAAAATTTTTCAAAATTTCATGTCAAAATGGCTCATTTCCATAGGTGTTCCCTTGGACACCGACAAATTTTGAGTTGAAAATTGAAAATTTTTAAACGGGCCGTTATTTGACGTGTTTGTTGGGAATGACGAAAAATTGAGGATTCACCATGTTAAGCCCTTCAAATAATAACCAAATCAAGTTAAAAAATATTTCTTAACACGCTAAAACAATATTGTGTAAAATTGATTTTTAAATACATTTGACCATTATTTTTATAGGGGTTACCATGATGAAACTTGACTTTTTAGCCATTTACAAGATGCATGTCGAATATTATTCGATTTGAAATTTTTTCAAAATTTCATGTCAAAATGGCTCATTTCCATAGGTGTTCCCTTGGACACCGATAAATTTTGAGTTGAAAATTGGAAATTTTTAAACGGGCTGTTATTTGACGTGTATGTTGGGAATGACGAAAAATTGAGGATTCACCATGTTAAGCCCTTCAAATAATAACCAAATCAAGTTAAAAAATATTTCTTAACACGCTAAAACAATATTGTGTAAAATTAATTTTTAAATACATTTGACCATTATTTATAGGGGTTACCGTGATGAAACTTGACTTTTTAGCCATTTACAAGATGCATGTCGAATATTATTCGATTTGAAATTTTTTCAAAATTTCATGTCAAAATGGCTCATTTCCATAGGTGTTCCCTTGGAAAGCGACAAATTTTGAGTTGAAAATTGGAAATTTTTAAACGGCCGTTATTTGACGTGTATGTTGGGAATGTCGAAAAATTGAGGATTCACCATGTTAAGCCCTTCAAATAATAACCAAATCAATTTAAAAAATATTTCTTAACACGCTAAAACAATATTGTGTAAAATTGATTTTTAAATACATTTGACCATTATTTATAGGGGTTACCGTGATGAAACTTGACTTTTTAGCCATTTACAAGATGTATGTCGAATATTATTCGATTTGAAAATTTTTCAAAATTTCATGTCAAAATGGCTCATTTCCATAGGTGTTCCCTTGGAAACAGACAAATTTTGAGTTGAAAATTGGAAATTTTTAAACGGGTTGTTATTTGACGTGTTTGTTGGGAATGACGAAAAATTGAGGATTCACCATGTTAAGCACTTCAAATAATAACCAAATCAATTTAAAAAATATTTCTTAACACGCTAAAACAATATTGTGTAAAATTGATTTTTAAATACATTTGACCATTATTTTTATAGGGGTTACCATGATGAAACTTGACTTTTTAGCCATTCACAAGATGCATGTCGAATATTATTCGATTTAAAAATTTTTCAAAATTTCATTTCAAAATGGCTCATTTCCATAGGTGTTCCCTTGGACACCGACAAATTTTGAGTTGAAAATTGGAAATTTTTAAACGGGCTGTTATTTGACGTGTTTGTTGGGAATGACGAAAAATTGAGGATTCACCATGTTAATCACTTCAATAATAACCAAATCAAGTTAAAAAATATTTCTTAACACGCTAAAACAATATTGTGTAAAATTGATTTTTAAATACATTTGACCATTATTTATAGGGGTTACCGTGATGAAACTTGACTTTTTAGCCATTTACAAGATGCATGTCGAATATTATTCGATTTAAAACTTTTTCAAAATTTCATTTCAAAATGGCTCATTTCCATAGGTGTTCCCTTGGACACCGACAAATTTTGAGTTGAAAATTGGAAATTTTTAAACGGGCTGTTATTTGACGTGTTTGTTGGGAATGACGAAAAATTGAGGATTCACCATGTTAAGCCCTTCAAATAATAACCAAATCAATTTAAAAAATATTTCTTAACACGCTAAAACAATATTGTGTAAAATTGATTTTTAAATACATTTGACCATTATTTATAGGGGTTACCGTGATGAAACTTGACTTTTTAGCCATTTACAAGATGCATGTCGAATATTATTCGATTTGAAATTTTTTCAAAATTTCATTTCAAAATGGCTCATTTCCATAGGTGTTCCCTTGGACACCGACAAATTTTGAGTTGAAAATTGGAAATTTTTAAACGGGCTGTTATTTGACGTGTTTGTTGGGAATGACGAAAAATTGAGGATTCACCATGTTAAGCCCTTCAAATAATAACCAAATCAAGTTAAAAAATATTTCTTAACACGCTAAAACAATATTGTGTAAAATTGATTTTTAAATACATTTGACCATTATTTATAGGGGTTACCGTGATGAAACTTGACTTTTTAGCCATTTACAAGATGCATGTCGAATATTATTCGATTTGAAAATTTTTCAAAATTTCATGTCAAAATGGCTCATTTCCATAGGTGTTCCCTTGGAAAGCGACAAATTTTGAGTTGAAAATTGGAAATTTTTAAACGGGCTGTTATTTGACGTGTATGTTGGGAATGTCGAAAAATTGAGGATTCACCATGTTAAGCCCTTCAAATAATAACCAAATCAATTTAAAAAATATTTCTTAACACGCTAAAACAATATTGTGTAAAATTGATTTTTAAATACATTTGACCATTATTTATAGGGGTTACCGTGATGAAACTTGACTTTTTAGCCATTTACAAGATGTATGTCGAATATTATTCGATTTGAAAATTTTTCAAAATTTCATGTCAAAATGGCTCATTTCCATAGGTGTTCCCTTGGAAACAGACAAATTTTGAGTTGAAAATTGGAAATTTTTAAACGGGCCGTTATTTGACGTGTATGTTGGGAATGACGAAAAATTGAGGATTCACCATGTTAAGCCCTTCAAATAATAACCAAATCAAGTTAAAAAATATTTCTTAACACGCTAAAACAATATTGTGTAAAATTGATTTTTAAATACATTTGACCATTATTTATAGGGGTTACCGTGATGAAACTTGACTTTTTAGCCATTTACAAGATGCATGTCGAATATTATTCGATTTGAAAATTTTTCAAAATTTCATGTCAAAATGGCTCATTTCCATAGGTGTTCCCTTGGAAAGCGACAAATTTTGAGTTGAAAATTGGAAATTTTTAAACGGGCCGTTATTTGACGTGTATGTTGGGAATGACGAAAAATTGAGGATTCACCATGTTAAGCACTTCAAATAATAACCAAATCAAGTTAAAAAATATTTCTTAACACGCTAAAACAATATTGTGTAAAATTTATTTTTAAATACATTTGACCATTATTTATAGGGGTTACCGTGATGAAACTTGGCTTTTTAGCCATTTACAAGATGCATGTCGAATATTATTCGATTTGAAATTTTTTCAAAATTTCATGTCAAAATGGCTCATTTCCGTAGGTGTTCCCTTGGAAACCGACAAATTTTGAGTTGAAAATTGGAAATTTTTAAACGGGCCGTTATTTGACGTGTTTGTTGGGAATGACGAAAAATTGAGGATTCACCATGTTAAGCCCTTCAAATAATAACCAAATCAATTTAAAAAATATTTCTTAACACGCTAAAACAATATTGTGTAAAATTGATTTTTAAATACATTTGACCATAATTTATAGGGGTTACCATGATGAAACTTGACTTTTTAGCCATTTACAAGATGCATGTCGAATATTATTCAATTTGTTATTTTTTCAAAATTTCATGTTAAAATGGCTCATTTCCATAGGTGTTCCTTGGACACCGACAAATTTTGAGTTGAAAATTCAAAATTTTTAAACGGGCCGTTATTTGACGTGTTTGTTGGGAATGACGAAAAATTGAGGATTCACCATGTTAAGCACTTCAAATAATAACCAAATCAAGTTAAAAAATATTTCTTAACACGCTAAAACAATATTGTGTAAAATTGATTTTTAAATACATTTGACCATTATTTTTATAGGGGTTACCATGATGAAACTTGACCTTTTAGCCATTTCCAAGATGCATGTCGAACATTATACGATTTAAATTTTTTCAAAATTTCATTTCAAAATGGGTCATTTCCATAGGTGTTCCCTTGAAAGCGACAAATTTTGAGTTGAAAATTGGAAATTTTTAAACGGCCGTTATTTGACGTGTATGTTGGGAATGTCGAAAAATTGAGGATTCACCATGTTAAGCCCTTCAAATAATAACCAAATCAAGTTAAAAAATATTTCTTAACACGCTAAAACAATATTGTGTAAAATTGATTTTTAAATACATTTGACCATTATTTATAGGGGTTACCGTGATGAAACTTGACTTTTTAGCCATTTACAAGATGTATGTCGAATATTATTCGATTTGAAAATTTTTCAAAATTTCATGTCAAAATGGCTCATTTCCATAGGTGTTCCCTTGAAAGCGACAAATTTTGAGTTGAAAATTGGAAATTTTTAAACGGGCTGTTATTTGACGTGTATGTTGGGAATGTCGAAAAATTGAGGATTCACCATGTTAAGCCCTTCAAATAATAACCAAATCAATTTAAAAAATATTTCTTAACACGCTAAAACAATATTGTGTAAAATTGATTTTTAAATACATTTTACCATTATTTATAGGGGTTACCGTGATGAAACTTGACTTTTTAGCCATTTACAAGATGTATGTCGAATATTATTCGATTTGAAAATTTTTCAAAATTTCATGTCAAAATGGCTCATTTCCATAGGTGTTCCCTTGGAAACAGACAAATTTTGAGTTGAAAATTGGAAATTTTTAAACGGGTTGTTATTTGACGTGTTTGTTGGGAATAACGAAAAATTGAGGATTCACCATGTTAAGCCCTTCAAATAATAACCAAATCAAGTTAAAAAATATTACTTAACACGCTAAAACAATATTGTGTAAAATTTATTTTTAAATACATTTGACCATTATTTATAGGGGTTACCGTGATGAAACTTGGCTTTTTAGCCATTCACAAGATGCATGTCGAATATTATTCGATTTAAAAATTTTTCAAAATTTCATTTCAAAATGGCTCATTTCCATAGGTGTTCCCTTGGACACCGACAAATTTTGAGTTGAAAATTGGAAATTTTTAAACGGCCGTTATTTGACGTGTATGTTGGGAATGTCGAAAAATTGAGGATTCACCATGTTAAGCCCTTCAAATAATAACCAAATCAATTTAAAAAATATTTCTTAACACGCTAAAACAATATTGTGTAAAATTGATTTTTAAATACATTTGACCATTATTTATAGGGGTTACCGTGATGAAACTTGACTTTTTAGCCATTTACAAGATGCATGTCGAATATTATTCGATTTGAAATTTTTTCAAAATTTCATTTCAAAATGGCTCATTTCCATAGGTGTTCCCTTGGACACCGACAAATTTTGAGTTGAAAATTGAAAATTTTTAAACGGCCGTTATTTGACGTGTATGTTGGGAATGTCGAAAAATTGAGGATTCACCATGTTAAGCCCTTCAAATAATAACCAAATCAATTTAAAAAATATTTCTTAACACGCTAAAACAATATTGTGTAAAATTGATTTTTAAATACATTTGACCATTATTTATAGGGGTTACCGTGATGAAACTTGACTTTTTAGCCATTTACAAGATGCATGTCGAATATTATTCGATTTGAAATTTTTTCAAAATTTCATGTTAAAATGGCTCATTTCCATAGGTGTTCCCTTGGACACCGACAAATTTTGAGTTGAAAATTCAAAATTTTTAAACGGGCTGTTATTTGACGTGTTTGTTGGGAATGACGAAAAATTGAGGATTCACCATGTTAAGCACTTCAAATAATAACCAAATCAAGTTAAAAAATATTTCTTAACACGCTAAAACAATATTGTGTAAAATTGATTTTTAAATACATTTGACCATTATTTTTATAGGGGTTACCATGATGAAACTTGACTTTTTAGCCATTTCCAAGATGCATGTCGAACATTATACGATTTAAAATTTTTCAAAATTTCATTTCAAAATGGGTCATTTCCATAGGTGTTCCCTTGGAAACCAACAAATTTTGAGTTGAAAATTGGAAATTTTTAAACGGCCGTTATTTGACGTGTATGTTGGGAATGTCGAAAAATTGAGGATTCACCATGTTAAGCCCTTCAAATAATAACCAAATCAAGTTAAAAAATATTTCTTAACACGCTAAAACAATATTGTGTAAAATTGATTTTTAAATACATTTGACCATTATTTATAGGGGTTACCGTGATGAAACTTGACTTTTTAGCCATTTACAAGATGCATGTCGAATATTATTCGATTTGAAAATTTTTCAAAATTTCATGTCAAAATGGCTCATTTCCATAGGTGTTCCCTTGGAAAGCGACAAATTTTGAGTTGAAAATTGGAAATTTTTAAACGGCCGTTATTTGACGTGTATGTTGGGAATGTCGAAAAATTGAGGATTCACCATGTTAAGCCCTTCAAATAATAACCAAATCAATTTAAAAAATATTTCTTAACACGCTAAAACAATATTGTGTAAAATTGATTTTTAAATACATTTGACCATTATTTATAGGGGTTACCGTGATGAAACTTGACTTTTTAGCCATTTACAAGATGTATGTCGAATATTATTCGATTTGAAAATTTTTCAAAATTTCATGTCAAAATGGCTCATTTCCATAGGTGTTCCCTTGGAAACAGACAAATTTTGAGTTGAAAATTGGAAATTTTTAAACGGGTTGTTATTTGACGTGTTTGTTGGGAATGACGAAAAATTGAGGATTCACCATGTTAAGCCCTTCAAATAATAACCAAATCAAGTTAAAAAATATTACTTAACACGCTAAAACAATATTGTGTAAAATTTATTTTAAATACATTTGACCATTATTTATAGGGGTTACCGTGATGAAACTTGGCTTTTTAGCCATTTACAAGATGCATGTCGAATATTATTCGATTTAAAAATTTTTCAAAATTTCATTTCAAAATGGCTCATTTCCATAGGTGTTCCCTTGGAAAGCGACAAATTTTGAGTTGAAAATTGGAAATTTTTAAACGGGCTGTTATTTGACGTGTATGTTGGGAATGTCAAAAAATTGAGGATTCACCATGTTAAGCCCTTCAAATAATAACCAAATCAAGTTAAAAAAATATTTCTTAACACGCTAAAACAATATTGTGTAAAATTGATTTTTAAATACATTTGACCATTATTTATAGGGGTTACCGTGATGAAACTTGACTTTTTAGCCATTTACAAGATGCATGTCGAATATTATTCGATTTGAAATTTTTTCAAAATTTCATGTCAAAATGGCTCATTTCCATAGGTGTTCCCTTGGAAAGCGACAAATTTTGAGTTGAAAATTGGAAATTTTTAAACGGGCTGTTATTTGACGTGTATGTTGGGAATGTCGAAAAATTGAGGATTCACCATGTTAAGCCCTTCAAATAATAACCAAATCAATTTAAAAAATATTTCTTAACACGCTAAAACAATATTGTGTAAAATTGATTTTTAAATACATTTGACCATTATTTATAGGGGTTACCGTGATGAAACTTGACTTTTTAGCCATTTACAAGATGCATGTCGAATATTATTCGATTTGAAATTTTTTCAAAATTTCATGTCAAAATGGCTCATTTCCATAGGTGTTCCCTTGGACACCGACAAATTTTGAGTTGAAAATTCAAAATTTTTAAACGGCCGTTATTTGACGTGTTTGTTGGGAATGACGAAAAATTGAGGATTCACCATGTTAAGCACTTCAAATAATAACCAAATCAAGTTAAAAAATATTTCTTAACACGCTAAAACAATATTGTGTAAAATTGATTTTTAAATACATTTGACCATTATTTTTATAGGGGTTACCATGATGAAACTTGACCTTTTAGCCATTTCCAAGATGCATGTCGAACATTATACGATTTAAATTTTTTCAAAATTTCATGTCAAAATGGCTCATTTCCATAGGTGTTCCCTTGGAAACCGACAAATTTTGAGTTGAAAATTGGAAATTTTTAAACGGGCGTTATTTGACGTGTATGTTGGGAATGTCGAAAAATTGAGGATTCACCATGTTAAGCCCTTCAAATAATAACCAAATCAATTTAAAAAATATTTCTTAACACGCTAAAACAATATTGTGTAAAATTGATTTTTAAATACATTTGACCATTATTTATAGGGGTTACCGTGATGAAACTTGACTTTTTAGCCATTTACAAGATGCATGTCGAATATTATTCGATTTGAAAATTTTTCAAAATTTCATGTCAAAATGGCTCATTTCCATAGGTGTTCCCTTGGAAAGCGACAAATTTTGAGTTGAAAATTGGAAATTTTTAAACGGGCTGTTATTTGACGTGTATGTTGGGAATGTCGAAAAATTGAGGATTCACCATGTTAAGCCCTTCAAATAATAACCAAATCAATTTAAAAAATATTTCTTAACACGCTAAAACAATATTGTGTAAAATTGATTTTTAAATACATTTGACCATTATTTATAGGGGTTACCGTGATGAAACTTGACTTTTTAGCCATTTACAAGATGTATGTCGAATATTATTCGATTTGAAAATTTTTCAAAATTTCATGTCAAAATGGCTCATTTCCATAGGTGTTCCCTTGGAAACAGACAAATTTTGAGTTGAAAATTGGAAATTTTTAAACGGCCGTTATTTGACGTGTTTGTTGGGAATGACGAAAAATTGAGGATTCACCATGTTAAGCCCTTCAAATAATAACCAAATCAATTTAAAAAATATTTCTTAACACGCTAAAACAATATTGTGTAAAATTGATTTTTAAATACATTTGACCATTATTTATATAGGGGTTACCGTGATGAAACTTGACTTTTTAGCCATTTACAAGATGCATGTCGAATATTATTCGATTTGAAAATTTTTCAAAATTTCATGTCAAAATGGCTCATTTCTATAGGTGTTCCCTTGGAAACCGACAAATTTTGAGTTGAAAATTGGAAATTTTTAAACGGGCTGTTATTTGACGTGTATGTTGGGAATGTCGAAAAATTGAGGATTCACCATGTTAAGCCCTTCAAATAATAACCAAATCAATTTAAAAAATATTTCTTAACACGCTAAAACAATATTGTGTAAAATTGATTTTTAAATACATTTGACCATTATTTATAGGGGTTACCGTGATGAAACTTGACTTTTTAGCCATTTACAAGATGTATGTCGAATATTATTCGATTTGAAAATTTTTCAAAATTTCATGTCAAAATGGCTCATTTCCATAGGTGTTCCCTTGGAAACCGACAAATTTTGAGTTGAAAATTGGAAATTTTTAAACGGGCCGTTATTTGACGTGTTTGTTGGGAATGACGAAAAATTGAGGATTCACCATGTTAAGCCCTTCAAATAATAACCAAATCAAGTTAAAAAATATTTCTTAACACGCTAAAACAATATTGTGTAAAATTGATTTTTAAATACATTTGACCATTATTTATAGGGGTTACCGTGATGAAACTTGACTTTTTAGCCATTTACAAGATGCATGTCGAATATTATTCGATTTAAATTTTTTCAAAATTTCATGTTAAAATGGCTCATTTCCATAGGTGTTCCCTTGGACACCGACAAATTTTGAGTTGAAAATTCAAAATTTTTAAACGGGCTGTTATTTGACGTGTATGTTGGGAATGTCGAAAAATTGAGGATTCACCATGTTAAGCCCTTCAAATAATAACCAAATCAATTTAAAAAATATTTCTTAACACGCTAAAACAATATTGTGTAAAATTAATTTTTAAATACATTTGACCATTATTTATAGGGGTTACCGTGATGAAACTTGACTTTTTAGCCATTTACAAGATGTATGTCGAATATTATTCGATTTGAAAATTTTTCAAAATTTCATGTCAAAATGGCTCATTTCCATAGGTGTTCCCTTGGAAACAGACAAATTTTGAGTTGAAAATTGGAAATTTTTAAACGGGCTGTTATTTGACGTGTTTGTTGGGAATGACGAAAAATTGAGGATTCACCATGTTAAGCCCTTCAAATAATAACCAAATCAATTTAAAAAATATTTCTTAACACGCTAAAACAATATTGTGTAAAATTGATTTTTAAATACATTTGACCATTATTTATAGGGGTTACCGTGATGAAACTTGACTTTTTAGCCATTTACAAGATGTATGTCGAATATTATTCGATTTGAAAATTTTTCAAAATTTCATGTCAAAATGGCTCATTTCCATAGGTGTTCCCTTGGAAACAGACAAATTTTGAGTTGAAAATTGGAAATTTTTAAACGGGCTGTTATTTGACGTGTTTGTTGGGAATGACGAAAAATTGAGGATTCACCATGTTAAGCCCTTCAAATAATAACCAAATCAAGTTAAAAAATATTACTTAACACGCTAAAACAATATTGTGTAAAATTTATTTTTAAATACATTTGACCATTATTTATAGGGGTTACCGTGATGAAACTTGGCTTTTTAGCCATTTACAAGATGCATGTCGAATATTATTCGATTTAAAAATTTTTCAAAATTTCATGTCAAAATGGCTCATTTCCATAGGTGTTCCCTTGGACACCGACAAATTTTGAGTTGAAAATTCAAAATTTTTAAACGGGCTGTTATTTGACGTGTATGTTGGGAATGTCGAAAAATTGAGGATTCACCATGTTAAGCCCTTCAAATAATAACCAAATCAATTTAAAAAATATTTCTTAACACGCTAAAACAATATTGTGTAAAATTGATTTTTAAATACATTTGACCATTATTTATAGGGGTTACCGTGATGAAACTTGACTTTTTAGCCATTTACAAGATGTATGTCGAATATTATTCGATTTGAAAATTTTTTCAAAATTTCATGTCAAAATGGCTCATTTCCATAGGTGTTCCCTTGGAAACAACAAATTTTGAGTTGAAAATTGGAAATTTTTAAACGGGCTGTTATTTGACGTGTTTGTTGGGAATGACGAAAAATTGAGGATTCACCATGTTAAGCCCTTCAAATAATAACCAAATCAATTTAAAAAATATTTCTTAACACGCTAAAACAATATTGTGTAAAATTAATTTTTAAATACATTTGACCATTATTTATAGGGGTTACCGTGATGAAACTTGACTTTTTAGCCATTTACAAGATGTATGTCGAATATTATTCGATTTGAAAATTTTTCAAAATTTCATGTCAAAATGGCTCATTTCCATAGGTGTTCCCTTGGAAACAGAAAAATTTTGAGTTGAAAATTGGAAATTTTTAAACGGGCTGTTATTTGACGTGTTTGTTGGGAATGACGAAAAATTGAGGATTCACCATGTTAAGCCCTTCAAATAATAACCAAATCAAGTTAAAAAATATTACTTAACACGCTAAAACAATATTGTGTAAAATTAATTTTTAAATACATTTGACCATTATTTATAGGGGTTACCGTGATGAAACTTGGCTTTTTAGCCATTTACAAGATGCATGTCGAATATTATTCGATTTAAAATTTTTTCAAAATTTCATGTAAAAATGGCTCATTTCCATAGGTGTTCCCTTGGACACCCACAAATTTTGAGTTGAAAATTCAAAATTTTTAAACGGGCTGTTATTTGACGTGTATGTTGGGAATGTCGAAAAATTGAGGATTCACCATGTTAAGCCCTTCAAATAATAACCAAATCAATTTAAAAAATATTTCTTAACACGCTAAAACAATATTGTGTAAAATTGATTTTTAAATACATTTGACCATTATTTATAGGGGTTACCGTGATGAAACTTGACTTTTTAGCCATTTACAAGATGCATGTCGAATATTATTCGATTTGAAATTTTTTCAAAATTTCATGTTAAAATGGCTCATTTCCATAGGTGTTCCCTTGGACACCGACAAATTTTGAGTTGAAAATTCAAAATTTTTAAACGGCCGTTATTTGACGTGTATGTTGGGAATGACGAAAAATTGAGGATTCACCATGTTAAGCCCTTCAAATAATAACCAAATCAATTTCAAAAATATTTCTTAACACGCTAAAACAATATTGTGTAAAATTGATTTTTAAATACATTTGACCATTATTTATAGGGGTTACCGTGATGAAACTTGACTTTTTAGCCATTTAAAAGATGTATGTAGAATATTATTCGATTTGAAAATTTTTCAAAATTTCATGTCAAAATGGCTCATTTCCATAGGTGTTCCCTTGAAACCGACAAATTTTGAGTTGAAAATTGGAAATTTTTTAAACGGCCGTTATTTGACGTGTTTGTTGGGAATGACGAAAAATTGAGGATTCACCATGTTAAGCCCTTCAAATAATAACCAAATCAATTTAAAAAATATTTCTTAACACGCTAAAACAATATTGTGTAAAATTGATTTTTAAATACATTTGACCATTATTTATTATAGGGGTTACCATGATGAAACTTGACTTTTTAGCCATTTACAAGATGCATGTCGAATATTATTCGATTTGAAATTTTTTCAAAATTTCATGTCAAAATGGCTCATTTCCATAGGTGTTCCCTTGAAACCGACAAATTTTGAGTTGAAAATTGGAAATTTTTAAACGGCCGTTATTTGACGTGTATGTTGGGAATGTCGAAAAATTGAGGATTCACCATGTTAAGCCCTTCAAATAATAACCAAATCAATTTAAAAAATATTTCTTAACACGCTAAAACAATATTGTGTAAAATTGATTTTTAAATACATTTGACCATTATTTATAGGGGTTACCGTGATGAAACTTGACTTTTTAGCCATTTACAAGATGTATGTCGAATATTATTCGATTTGAAAATTTTTCAAAATTTCATGTCAAAATGGCTCATTTCCATAGGTGTTCCCTTGGAAACGACAAATTTTGAGTTGAAAATTGGAAATTTTTAAACGGCCGTTATTTGACGTGTTTGTTGGGAATGACGAAAAATTGAGGATTCACCATGTTAAGCCCTTCAAATAATAACCAAATCAAGTTAAAAAATATTACTTAACACGCTAAAACAATATTGTGTAAAATTTATTTTAAATACATTTGACCATTATTTATAGGGGTTACCGTGATGAAACTTGGCTTTTTAGCCATTTACAAGATGCATGTCGAATATTATTCGATTTAAAATTTTTTCAAAATTTCATGTAAAAATGGCTCATTTCCATAGGTGTTCCCTTGGACACCCACAAATTTTGAGTTGAAAATTCAAAATTTTTAAACGGGCCATTATTTGACGTGTATGTTGGGAATGTCGAAAAATTGAGGATTCACCATGTTAAGCCCTTCAAATAATAACCAAATCAATTTAAAAAATATTTCTTAACACGCTAAAACAATATTGTGTAAAATTGATTTTTAAATACATTTGACCATTATTTATAGGGGTTACCGTGATGAAACTTGACTTTTTAGCCATTTACAAGATGCATGTCGAATATTATTCGATTTGAAATTTTTTTAAAATTTCATGTTAAAATGGCTCATTTCCATAGGTGTTCCCTTGGACACCGACAAATTTTGAGTTGAAAATTCAAAATTTTTAAACGGGCTGTTATTTGACGTGTTTGTTGGGAATGACGAAAAATTGAGGATTCACCATGTTAAGCCCTTCAAATAATAACCAAATCAATTTAAAAAATATTTCTTAACACGCTAAAACAATATTGTGTAAAATTGATTTTTAAATACATTTGACCATTATTTATAGGGGTTACCATGATGAAACTTGACTTTTTAGCCATTTACAAGATGCATGTCGAACATTATTCGATTTGAAATTTTTTCAAAATTTCATGTCAAAATGGCTCATTTCCATAGGTGTTCCCTTGGAAACCGACAAATTTTGAGTTGAAAATTGGAAATTTTTAAACGGCCGTTATTTGACGTGTATGTTGGGAATGTCGAAAAATTGAGGATTCACCATGTTAAGCCCTTCAAATAATAACCAAATCAATTTAAAAAATATTTCTTAACACGCTAAAACAATATTGTGTAAAATTGATTTTTAAATACATTTGACCATTATTTATAGGGGTTACCGTGATGAAACTTGACTTTTTAGCCATTTACAAGATGTATGTCGAATATTATTCGATTTGAAAATTTTTCAAAATTTCATGTCAAAATGGCTCATTTCCATAGTGTTCCCTTGAAACAAACAAATTTTGAGTTGAAAATTGGAAATTTTTAAACGGGCTGTTATTTGACGTGTTTGTTGGGAATGACGAAAAATTGAGGATTCACCATGTTAAGCCCTTCAAATAATAACCAAATCAATTTAAAAAATATTTCTTAACACGCTAAAACAATATTGTGTAAAATTAATTTTTAAATACATTTGACCATTATTTATAGGGGTTACCGTGATGAAACTTGACTTTTTAGCCATTTACAAGATGTATGTCGAATATTATTCGATTTGAAAATTTTTCAAAATTTCATGTCAAAATGGCTCATTTCCATAGGTGTTCCCTTGGAAACAGACAAATTTTGAGTTGAAAATTGGAAATTTTTAAACGGGCCGTTATTTGACGTGTTTGTTGGGAATGACGAAAAATTGAGGATTCACCATGTTAAGCCCTTCAAATAATAACCAAATCAAGTTAAAAAATATTACTTAACACGCTAAAACAATATTGTGTAAAATTTATTTTTAAATACATTTGACCATTATTTATAGGGGTTACCGTGATGAAACTTGACTTTTTAGCCATTTACAAGATGTATGTCGAATATTATTCGATTTGAAAATTTTTCAAAATTTCATGTCAAAATGGCTCATTTCCATAGGTGTTCCCTTGGAAACAGACAAATTTTGAGTTGAAAATTGGAAATTTTTAAACGGGCCGTTATTTGACGTGTTTGTTGGGAATGACGAAAAATTGAGGATTCACCATGTTAAGCCCTTCAAATAATAACCAAATCAAGTTAAAAAATATTACTTAACACGCTAAAACAATATTGTGTAAAATTAATTTTTAAATACATTTGACCATTATTTATAGGGGTTACCGTGATGAAACTTGGCTTTTTAGCCATTTACAAGATGCATGTCGAATATTATTCGATTTAAAATTTTTTCAAAATTTCATGTTAAAATGGCTCATTTCCATAGGTGTTCCCTTGGACACCCACAAATTTTGAGTTGAAAATTCAAAATTTTTAAACGGGCTGTTATTTGACGTGTATGTTGGGAATATCGAAAAATTGAGGATTCACCATGTTAAGCCCTTCAAATAATAACCAAATCAATTTAAAAAATATTTCTTAACACGCTAAAACAATATTGTGTAAAATTGATTTTTAAATACATTTGACCATTATTTATCGGGGTTACCGTGATGAAACTTGACTTTTTAGCCATTTACAAGATGCATGTCGAATATTATTCGATTTGAAATTTTTTCAAAATTTCATGTTAAAATGGCTCATTTCCATAGGTGTTCCCTTGGACACCGAAAAATTTTGAGTTGAAAATTCAAAATTTTTAAACGGGCTGTTATTTGACGTGTATGTTGGGAATGTCGAAAAATTGAGGATTCACCATGTTAAGCCCTTCAAATAATAACCAAATCAATTTAAAAAATATTTCTTAACACGCTAAAACAATATTGTGTAAAATTAATTTTTAAATACATTTGACCATTATTTATAGGGGTTACCGTGATGAAACTTGACTTTTTAGCCATTTACAAGATGTATGTCGAATATTATTCGATTTGAAAATTTTTCAAAATTTCATGTCAAAATGGCTCCTTTCCATAGGTGTTCCCTTGGAAACAAACAAATTTTGAGTTGAAAATTGGAAATTTTTAAACGGGCTGTTATTTGACGTGTTTGTTGGGAATGACGAAAAATTGAGGATTCACCATGTTAAGCCCTTCAAATAATAACCAAATCAATTTAAAAAATATTTCTTAACACGCTAAAACAATATTGTGTAAAATTGATTTTTAAATACATTTGACCATAATTTATAGGGGTTACCATGATGAAACTTGACTTTTTAGCCATTTACAAGATGCATGTCGAATATTATTCAATTTGTTATTTTTTCAAAATTTCATGTTAAAATGGCTCATTTCCATAGGTGTTCCCTTGGACACCGACAAATTTTGAGTTGAAAATTCGAAATTTTTAAAACGGGCCGTTATTTGACGTGTATGTTGGGAATGTCGAAAAATTGAGGATTCACCATGTTAAGCCCTTCAAATAATAACCAAATCAATTTAAAAAATATTTCTTAGCACGCTAAAACAATATTGTGTAAAATTGATTTTTAAATACATTTGACCATTATTTATATGGGTTACCGTGATGAAACTTGACTTTTTAGCCATTTACAAGATGTATGTCGAATATTATTCGATTTGAAAATTTTTCAAAATTTCATTGTCAAAATGGCTCCTTTCCATAGGTGTTCCTTGAAAACGAACAAATTTTGAGTTGAAAATTGGAAATTTTTAAACGGGTCGTTATTTGACGTGTTTGTTGGGAATGACGAAAAATTGAGGATTCACCATGTTAAGCCCTTCAAATAATAACCAAATCAATTTAAAAAATATTTCTTAACACGCTAAAACAATATTGTGTAAAATTGATTTTTAAATACATTTGACCATTATTTTTATAGGGGTTACCATGATGAAACTTGACTTTTTAGCCATTTACAAGATGCATGTCGAATATTATTCGATTTGAAATTTTTTCAAAATTTCATGTTAAAATGGCTCATTTCCATAGTGTTCCTTGAAACCGACAAATTTTGAGTTGAAAATTCCAAATTTTTAAACGGGCTGTTATTTGACGTGTATGTTGGGAATGTCGAAAAATTGAGGATTCACCATGTTAAGCCCTTCAAATAATAACCAAATCAATTTAAAAAATATTTCTTAGCACGCTAAAACAATATTGTGTAAAATTGATTTTTAAATACATTTGACCATTATTTATATGGGTTACCGTGATGAAACTTGACTTTTTAGCCATTTACAAGATGTATGTCGAATATTATTCGATTTGAAAATTTTTTCAAAATTTCATGTCAAAATGGCTCATTTCCATAGGTGTTCCTCGAAAGCGACAAATTTTGAGTTGAAAATTGGAAATTTTTTAAACGGCCGTTATTTGACGTGTATGTTGGGAATGTCGAAAAATTGAGGATTCACCATGTTAAGCCCTTCAAATAATAACCAAATCAAGTTAAAAAATATTTCTTAACACGCTAAAACAATATTGTGTAAAATTGATTTTTAAATACATTTGACCATTATTTATAGGGGTTACCGTGATGAAACTTGGCTTTTTAGCCATTTACAAGATGCATGTCGAATATTATTCGATTTAAATTTTTTCAAAATTTCATGTCAAAATGGCTCATTTCCATAGGTGTTCCCTTCGAAAGCGACAAATTTTGAGTTGAAAATTGAAAATTTTTAAACGGGCCGTTATTTGACGTGTATGTTGGGAATGTCGAAAAATTGAGAATTCACCATGTTAAGCCCTTCAAATAATAACCAAATCAATTTAAAAAATATTTCTTAACACGCTAAAACAATATTGTTTAAAATTGATTTTTAAATACATTTCGACCATTATTTATAGGGGTTACCGTGATGAAACTTGACTTTTTTAGCCATTTACAAGATGCATGTCGAATATTATTCGATTTGAAATTTTGTTTCATGTTAAAATGGCTCATTTCCATAGGCGTTCCCTTGGACACCGACAAATTTTGAGTTGAAAATTCAAAATTTTTAAACGGGCTGTTATTTGACGTGTTTGTTGGGAATGACGAAAAATTGAGGATTCACCATGTTAAGCACTTCAAATAATAACCAAATCAAAGTTAAAAAAATATTTCTTAACACGCTAAAACAATATTGTGTAAAATTGATTTTTAAATACATTTGACCATTATTTTTATAGGTTACCATGATGAAACTTGACCTTTTAGCCATTTCCAAGATGCATGTCGAACATTATACGATTTAAATTTTTTCAAAATTTCATGTCAAAATGGCTCATTTCCATAGGTGTTCCCTGGACACCGACAAATTTTGAGTTGAAAATTGAAAATTTTTAAACGGGCCGTTATTTGACGTGTATGTTGGGAATGTCAAAAAATGATGATTCACCATGTTAAGCCCTTCAAATAATAACCAAATCAATTTAAAAAATATTTCTTAACACGCTAAAACAATATTGTGTAAAATTGATTTTTAAATACAATTTTGACCATTATTTATTATACTCGTGATGAAACTTGACTTTTTAGCCATTTACAAGATGCATGTCGAATATTATTCGATTTTGAAAATTTTTCAAAATTTCATGTCAAAATGGCTCATTTCCATAGGTGTTCCTTGAAAGCGACAATTTTTGAGTTGAAAATTGGAAATTTTTAAACTGCCGTTATTCACGTTTGTTGGGAATGTCGAAAAATTGAGGATTCACCATGTTAAGCCCTTCAAATAATAACCAAATCAATTTAAAAAATATTTCTTAACACGCTAAAACAATATTGTGTAAAATTGATTTTTAAATACATTTGACCATTATTTATAGGGGGTTACCGTGATGAAACTTGACTTTTTAGCCATTTACAAGATGTATGTCGAATATTATTCGATTTGGAAATTTTTCAAAATAAATTTCATGTCAAAATGGCTCATTTCCTATGTGTTCCCTTCGACAACGGCGACAAATTTTGAGTTGAAAATTCAAAATTTTTAAACGGGTTGTTATTTGACGTGTTTGTTGGGAATGACGAAAAATTGAGGATCCACCATGTTAAGCCTTCAAATAATAACCAAATCAAGTTAAAAAATATTACTTAACACGCTAAAACAATATTGTGTAAAATTTATTTTTAAATACATTTGACCATTATTTATAGGGTTACCGTGATGAAACTTGACTTTTTACCATTTACAAGATGCATGTCGAATATTATTCGATTTGAAAATTTTTCAAAATTTCATGTCAAAATGGCTCATTTCCATAGGTGTTCCTCGGAAACCGACAAATTTTGAGTTGAAAATTGGAAATTTTTAAACCAGGCCGTTATTTGACGTGTTTGTTGGGAATGACGAAAAATTGAGGATTCACCATGTTAAGCCCTTCAAATAATAACCAAATCAAGTTAAAAAATATTTCTTAAACGCTAAAACAATATTGTGTAAAATTGATTTTTAAATACATTTGACTATTATTTTTATAGGGGTTACCATGCATACATGAAACTTGACTTTTTTAGCCATTTACAAGATGTATGTCGAATATTATTAGATTTAAATTTTTCAAAATTTCATGTCAAAATGCTCATTTCCATGTGTTCCTCTGGAAAAGCGATAAATTTTGAGTTGAAAATTGGAAATTTTTAAACGGCCGTTATTTGCATTCGTATGCTTGGAATGACGAAAAATTGAGGATTCACCATGTTAAGCCTTCAAATAATAACCAAATCAATTTAAAAATATTTCTTAACACGCTAAAACAATATTGTGTAAAATTGATTTTTAAATACATTTGACCATTATTTATACTAGGTTACCGTGTATGAAACTTGACTTTTAGCCATTTACAAGACGCATGTCGAATATTATTCGATTTGAATATTTTTCAAAATTTCATGTTAAAATGGCTCATTTCATGTGTTCCTTCGACACCGACAATTTTGAGTTGAAAATTCAAAATTTTTAAACGTCGTTATTTGACGTGTTTGTTGGGAATGACCAAAAATTGAGGATTCACCATGTTAAGTACTTCAAATAATAACCAAATCAATTTAAAAAATATTTCTTAACACGCTAAACAATATAGTGTAAAATTAATTTTTAAAATACATTTGACCATTATTTTTATGGGGTTACCGTGATGAAACTTCGACCTTTATCCATTTACAAGCATGCATGCTCGAATATTATTCGATTTCGAAATTTTTCGAAAATTTCATGTCAAAATGGGTCATTTCCATAGTATTCCTTGGAAAGGCGACAAATTTTGAGTTGAAAATTGAAATTTTAAACGGGCCGTTATTTGACGTGTTTGTTGGGAATGACGAAAAATTGAGGATTCACTATGTTAAGCCCTTCAAATAATAACCAAATCAAGTTAAAAAATATTACTTAACACGCTAAAACAATATTGTGTAAAATTTATTTTAAATACATTTTGACCATTATTTATAGGGGTTACCGTGATGAAACTTCGCTTTTTAGCCATTTTTACAAGATGCATGTCGAATATTATTCGATTTAAAATTTTTTCAAAATTTCATGTTAAAATGGCTCATTTCCATAGAGTGTTCCTTTGGACACTGAACAAATTTTGAGTTGAAAATTCAAAATTTTTTTAAAGCTGAACGTTATTTGACGTCAGTATGCTTCGGGAATGTCGAAAAATTGAGGATCTCACCATGTTAAGCCACTTCAAATAATAACCAAATCAATTTAAAAATATTTACTAACATGCTAAAACAATATTGTGTAAAATTAATTTTTAAATCATTTGACCATTATTTATAAGGGGTTAATGTGATTAAACTTGACTTTTTAGCCATTTACAAGATGTATGTCGAATATTATTCGATTTGAAAATTTTTCAAAAATTTCATGTCAAAATGGCTCTTTTCCATATGTGTTCCTCTTGGAAACAAATACAAATTTTTTGAGTTGAAAATTGGAAATTTTTAAACGGGCCGTTATTTCGACGTGTTTGTCAGGAATGACGAAAAATTGAGGATTCACCATGTTAAACTCTTCAAATAATAACCAAATCAAATTTAAAAATATTTCTTAGCACGCTAAAACAATATTGTGTAAAATTAATTTTTAAATATATTTGACCATTATTTAATGGGGTTACCGTGATGAAACTCGACTTTTTAGCCATTTACAAGACGTATGTCGAATAATATTCGATTTGAAAATTTTTCAAAATTTCATGTCAAAATGGCTCATTT